>JARCFY010000391.1:0-19657 GCA_029233225.1 Lepidodactylus listeri | reverse complement strand
TTCCTATCCAGAATCCGAGGAAAAGAGTCAGGAATATGGCAAGTTCGGGGTGTGCCCTTAATTGGTGAATTATCCAATCCATACAATTTTTTGTTTAGGTTTAGTGTTTTATTAAACAGTGGTAAACGGAAAGTGTTTGCAGGTTTTGGAACTTTTGCGGGAATATCTATTTTTGAGAAAATTTTATTAATAAATCTGAGTACGATATAATTTATGCTCGTTTTAAAATAGTTATGAATAAGATCCACCACAGAGTAACACAGAGTCTCACGGAGTTTTTTCTTTTTAGACACGGATTTTAATTAGTCCTGTCATCCTGAGCTTGCGAAGGATCTCGCTTGTACATACAGATCCTTCGCAAGCTCAGGATGACAAAGCCCCAGTCCAACAGCGCAGTTAATTAATCTCTGTGTTACTCTGTGGTGAGGTCTCTTTTTATTTATTTTCTTTCAGATTTGAGCTAACTGACCTTGAACCCCTTTCGGGCATAGCCGTCAGGTTAAGTGTACGCACACTTGCAATTTCCTCATTATGAACAAGATATAGTTAGACGACTAAATCCAGGTATAGCTGTAAAAGGATGATAACAGAGCAGCATTTTGGCAGCCTCCTTTGATTTGTACTTAGGTTTTATAGATGGGAGGAAATTTACACAACGCATTTGATGAGGCAACAAGGCATATTTTTAAGTACCTGTCTTTCTTGTGGAATCCAGGGGAAATTCGTACCTTGCATCATCTCAAAGAACTTTTTTAAGTTTTTACAGGCAGGGCAGATCCGTACGAAGGTTGCTCTGTCTGTTTTTAATACTTCAAATATAGCTGTATTATTCTAATTGTCAAAATATTATCCGGATTCTTATCGTGTTTCTACCTACTATTTTTTTGTTTCTTTTTCTTTTCCAGCCAATGGTTTTGTGATATTTTCTGTTGTAAAAACAATAATGCGGCTTTAGACTTTTCCCCTTTTGTGGTTAAAATGAGATAAAGACAATTGAAATACTTTCGAAGCGTATCCAGTACTTTATGTGTACTTAAAAAGATTTTATTTTCATCTTTCCCTACTTTGTATATATCTTGTTGCAAACCGGAGGTAATCTGTAAGTTTAGTACAATCAACAGAAGTTTAGCGTACAGCATACACAAATAGCGGTTTTGTTTCATGTTTCGTCCCAAATGTATTTTATATACTGATTTCCAGCACTTGAAAATCAATTCGATCTGCCACCTCAGGCGGTAAACCCAAAGGACCTGCTCTATAGATAGTTTCTCTTCCGGGACATTGGTGATATAGATGTTGAAGCGAAATCGCAAGCGAACCTCTCCACTCATTTGCTGTCCTCGTTTGCGGTTTTCCTTTTCCCGCTCTCTAACGCGTTTTTGATAGACCTGTTCATCTGCCAGGCTGAGTATCATTCGTACCGGAACCTTGTAGGTTGTACCCAAGGTAACCTTCATTTGCTTTTGGGAAATGTTGTTGCGGGACATTTCTTTGTATATTTTCTTGAAATCGACCGTTTGACATACGCCTTCCTGCTCCTCATACACACAGGTTGGTGGATAAAGACGGGAGAGAAAGAAGACACCGTTGCGATTAAGTGTATCAAATACTTGCAATGAATAATATCCCAAATCACGCAAGATAAAGTCTCCCGATTTAGCCTGGGAGCAGGTATGAACAGCATCCGTACGGTCATTGCAGCCGCCAGACCCTACTTCCAGTTTCAGAATTTCGTTAGTGGCAAGGTTATATTCGTATTGAATACATATGCCGGCCTTAGAACCGCCATTCCCTTTATAATCCTTATACATGTTATCAGGGACTTTAAATTTGGTCGAGTCTTTTATAATCACACGGGGAAAATGATTCCAAAAATCTCCTTGGTACATCCCTGCTCTTTGAAACTGATCTCTCAAAGCCTCACTTAACACGGATTTGACAAAAGATAAACACGCCTGAGTGAAACGTTCATCCAACGATTGTTTACGCATTTGAATATTGAAACAATCATCAAGAACATCGCACATGCTTTCTAAACTGCTACTGGCCTGATGACTGCTGCAATAAAGTAACATGGCGATGAAAGTTTCTGCTGTGAGCTTACGCGTGCGTTTAACAAAACCGGCAACACGGGCCTGGGATTGTATATGTTCACTAGCGAAAAGCCGATGCAAATGATCGGCGCACAGAGATAAATGGGGAGAAGGAGTACCCCCCATTATATTAAAGCGAAAGAAGCAAAAAACACTTAACCTGACGGCTATGCCCGAAAGGGGTTGTATAGCTTAACGTTTCCTTGTGCAATATTATTCAACCCTTTGGGGTAGCAATCTGGATGCAACATCATGTTGCCCATGGGCTGAAGCCCGTGGCAATTCTAAGAGTGTAGCCAACTTTCCATTTTTAATTTTCCACTCTAAAGTCATTGGTAGTCGGCATCACTATACAATGAACCAATTTGATAATGACGAGGTTAGTAGTTATTATTCTTGAATACAGCGAACAGAGAAGCCAAAAGGCTTATGAGATACGGTCGCGCTAGGGAAAAGGCCCCCATTCCCCGGCATCTGGTTTTTGGCCTCGTAATACCAACCATAGTTCCCTGTGCTATGTGCTCCCCATATACAGAAAGATGGAACAAAGTTTGCATTAAAACTTCCGGTTGCCATAGGGTCTCTTAAAACACCACTATCAAATTCTCTCATACGTACAATAGGTAGCCACACAGTCTCCTTGTACAAGTAGCCATTCGATACGTCAAAATTATTTTCCGAAAGAGTAAACGTAGCATTCACCCACACATTGCTAACTAACGCCTTAACAGTTCCACCCACTTTCAACTCAAATCCTGCCAGTAAGTTCTTAGTCGTACTCGCATCAAAATCGGGAACCCGCCAACCGTCCGGACAAGGATCATAGATCGTTTTAGAAGCCCCACCACCCCAAGAAACATCAGCAGGATACAATACGCCACAAAAGGTATCCGGATGCTTCAAGGCATAATCAAAAGAATTTTGATTGGGCACTTTCTTCAATATCATACTTACCCCGTAACCATCAAAAAGAACGCCAATTTCCGTAGCAGTGCCATCCAACGAACCGGGCATAGGATCTTTCCTTCCCCACTGATAGAGCATCCCGTAAGCACGGGCGGCATCCATCATACTGGTGGTGGAATAGGTGTTGCGCGTAGCGCCCAAATGCCTGTCCATTATCACTTTTTTATAAAACGCGCCGGACGGATTAGTCCAGGAATATCCATCGTAAGCATGCACAGTCCCTCCTCTCGTTGCAGATTGAGCCGCTGTTATTGCAGTTCGCCGGCTGGCATCGTCCGTTATGTTACCGGAAGCACCCATCGGCACATAGTCCGTCACCCAAATATGCCAACTCCAAAGAATCGTAGTACCATCAGCAGCATAAGCGGCTATCACAGCATTACCACCCTGTGTCACAGGAGCCTTCACATGAACACGGGCATTGTTCAAATCGTCCGGGTCGGTAATGTTTGCCAGGTTCTTGTGGTTCGTATCATCAATCACGTAACCCAGAACTAAATCACCCGAAGTACCTGCATCCTTCGTCTGCCACAATACTTTCACAGAAGCAATGGCAGTCTTTGCGGATGGAGAAGAAGTCCCCGGATTATTCACCAGATAGTCATTCCAACCATTCGTACCCGACGCATGCCGGTAAGGATTGAAACAGAGGTTACCACCCGGCTGCAACATCAGGCAGTTAGCTGTTGGAACAAGATTCTCACTCTGAACGGGAGTCTGGTCAAGCAACTCGATACGGGGGTCACCCGTGTAGTCGGCACTCCTGATATTCAATGTCCAGTTATAATCCGTATTCTCATTCAGGTTGAAGTCTGTAGAGGCTTCACCGCCCAGATAAGCACGGTAGTAAAGACGCTCTTTCTTAGTAGTGTTGTCAACCACAATCTCGGCATAGGAAGCTGCGGTAGGCGCATTCTCCTTTGTACGATGGATAGGGGCAGTGGCAGCCGAAGAAGTTCCACGCACATTGGCAGGTATCCAGACAGACTTGCTGCCGTTGGCACTTGTCAGGTCTGTACCCGTCAGGCGGTAAACATCCACAAACTCGGATACTGTGGAAGGATACGTAGTACCCCACTCCGTCTTTTCACCGGCAGGAAAAAGGTAGTACTGCTTGGGAACCTGGCAGAGTTTCACCTCTTTGAGTTCATAACCCTGCGTTTTCATATCCTCGCTCAGGCTCCAGTTCAAAGTCATACGGGCTACCAGACGTTTCAACAGAAGCCGAATATCTTCCGTGCCGTTCTCGCTACTTTGGACAATCCCTTTTCCGGCATTGGCGGCATCGGCTACCACTTTTACGTGAGGCAGATACAGGAAATAGGGCATAGCTTTCATTTCAGAAGAAGGGTCGATACCTTCTATCTTGGTGGAAGTGGCTGTTATATCTGCCTGTACTGCACTCAATTTTCTACCTCCCAACTCGCCAACGGTATTACCTTCTCCTCTTGCCACGATCATTAACTGACAATCATCAGACACTGTTAAAGAGACAATGACCCTGCTGCCAATGGAGGTATTGCCCAGACTCTGTCCGTTCAGGTAGTTTCCACTTTGGTCGTACTGACGGATTTCAAGGTTATACAAATAGGTGGGAAGAACACCCGAAGAACGGGTTGCACTTACAGCATTCGGTATAGCCTCGAAAGAACCATTCTGCCCGTCGTCTGCTCCACGGGTCTGAGGGGTATATCCATCCGCTTCATTGGAGAAGTCGATAGTTAATGATACGGAGAGGGTCTCTCCTTCCGGTGTGGGTAACCCCACAGTGTCAGAATCATCCCTGCAAGAGAAGATGCTCACACTGCAAAACAACATCCCTGCCACAAGCAGGAAATCAGAGAACAATCTACTGAATTTCAAATACATAGTCTTTTATGTTTTGTTTAAATATAACCTTCCAAGACGCACGAGAGTGTCAAAAAACGAACGTCTGAAAAACACCTGAAATGAGTGTTTTTTATCATGCTATATGTCTGATTTTATAATCAAACAAAACAATGGAATAGAAGAATGCAGAAGGGCGTTTTACAGCATTATAAGGGAGATAATGAAGCTAAAAAGGAAAATAAACGATGTATTATTTGTGTATATATAGAAAAGGGTGTACTTTTGTGTTTTTCAGACGTTCGTTTTTTGACACTCCCTACTTTCGTCTGCTTATTTCCATCTCAAAACAGATCAATTAGTTAATGTACAGAGTATTACAAAAAATGGAGTCAAATATAAATCCGTATTTAGTAAGTTCTTCTACAAAGGTGCTGAAGGTACGCGTATCCTACGCACTTCTCTTTGCAATGTGTTGATAATGAGTTCCGGAAGTAGATATAAAAAAGAAGGCGACCTTTTTAACGGGCCGCCTTTCCTTTACTTAATTTCAATTTCTTCCTTCATATCGATTTCCTCTCCATGTGTATCGTAGAATACATATTCAAGGAAAGCGAGTTTTTGACTCGGAATAATTTTAATACCAAATCCGTACTTCATTTGCCATTTACGTTTCAAAGAGAAGAATCCCTTGTCTACGTAAGCAGCAATATACGGGTGGATGTGTAATGAGAATTTCTTTATCTTCAGTTTATTAACCAGATAGTCAATTTTACTCTCCAATGTGTCCGTAAAGAGGATGGACGATTTGATTGTGCCTTTACCGAAACAAGTCGGGCAGGTTTCCGTCGTATTAACATCCATTGCCGGGCGCACTCGCTGACGCGTAATCTGCATCAAGCCGAACTTACTCAGCGGGAGAATGTTATGACGTGCCCTGTCTTTCTGCATATTGGCACACATACGTTCGTAAAGCTTTTGGCGGTTTTCAGCTTCACCCATGTCGATGAAGTCCACCACAATGATACCACCCATATCCCTTAATCTGAGTTGTCGTGCCAACTCGTCTGCGGCTCCCAGATTTACTTCGAGTGCATTACCTTCCTGCCCGTTGGCATTCTTGGTGCGATTACCGCTGTTCACGTCTACTACGTGAAGCGCCTCAGTGTGCTCAATAATCAGATAGGCACCACTCTTGTAAGAAACTGTTTTACCAAAAGACGACTTGATCTGCTTGGTGATACCGAAATTGTCGTAAATTGGAAGCTGACCTTTGTACAGTTTGACGATATTCGCCCTGTCGGGGGCAATGAGGGTCACGTAGTCCTTGATTTCGTTGAACACCGATTCGTCGTTGACGTAGATGTTTTCGAAAGACGGATTGAAGAGGTCGCGGAGTAATCCTACGGCACGGCTTGTCTCTTCATAAATCAGCGTAGGATACTTAGTGGCTTTCTGTACTTTGGTGATGGCTTCTTCCCAATGTTTGAGTAATACTTTAAGCTCTCCATCGAGTTCGGCTACGCGTTTGCCTTCGGCTACGGTACGAACAATAACCCCGAAATTTTTCGGCTTAATGCTCATTATCAGTTGTTTCAGGCGGGCACGTTCTTCGCTCGATTTTATTTTTTGCGAAACAGAAACCTTGTCGTTAAAAGGAATCAGTACCAGATATCTTCCGGCAAATGAGATTTCGGAAGTCAGGCGTGGTCCCTTGGTCGAGATAGGTTTCCTTTACAATTTGCACCACAACTTCTTGTCCGACCTTTAATGTGTTGGCTACAGTGCCATCTTTATCCAGGTCAGGAAGTAGGGTTGCTTTGGAAATTGGGTTAAGTTTTTTTTTGTCGCTTAAAGTTTGCTTTACGTACTTTTCGAGGGAGTTAAATTGAGGACCTAAATCTAAATAATGAAGAAAAGCATCTTTCTCGTAACCGACATCCACGAAGCAAGCATTCAGTCCCGGCATTAATTTCTTAATGCGTCCTAAATACATATTGCCCACAGAGAAAGAAATGTTTCTTCCTTCTTTTTGAAGTTCCACCAGGCTCTTGTCCTCAAGCAGCGCGATGGATACCTCTTTGGGCTGTACGTCTACTACTAGTTCGCTTGTCACAGTTTTGCTCTTTTTATTATTTAATTTTATAAAAAAATGAACGAATAACTTTGCTTATTGTTCATCGACCTGGCATTTAAACAAAGAACAAACCCGAAAGACATAGCTTCACAAGTTTGTTCTTTATTTCTGTCCAGTTCAGACTAAAAAATTACTTTTTGCTCTTATGTCTGTTCTTTCTTAGTCTTTTTTTACGCTTGTGCGTAGACATTTTATGTCTTTTTTTCTTTTTTCCGCTTGGCATAGCTTCATAAGTTTTATGGGTTAATACTCTTGTTTATTATTTTTTTACCGACAGCGTAAACGTTTTAGCCGGTTTGAATGCTGGAATGTTGTGTTCAGGGATAATGATCGTAGTATTCTTAGAAATATTACGGGCTGTTTTCTGAGCTCTTTTCTTTACTACGAAGCTACCGAATCCACGAAGGTATACATTCTCTTCTCTTGAAAGAGATTCCTTTACTGCTTCCATAAACGCCTCAACAGTTGAAAGTACTGCGGCCTTGTCAATTCCGGTGTTCTTTGTAATCTCGTTTACAATATCTGCTTTAGTCATTTTTCCTTAAAAAAAATATTATTACTATGTTCTTTCTGATTTTTGGATTGCAAATATATGGCTTTTTACCCGCCCAAAAAAATATATCCAGAACATTTTTCTAAAAAAGTAGCTTGGGCGGGTTTGGGTAGTTTGTATTTAACGGAAAAGAACTACTTTTGTGCCAATTGATTGGTATATTGATTGTTTTAAGATAGTAAATGCAGTATGGAGGATAGTTTCAGCGGTACAATAATAAAATGGTATCAGGAAAATAAACGCGAATTACCCTGGAGAGAGTCGTCAGACCCTTACCTTATATGGATTTCTGAGATAATTCTTCAGCAGACCCGTGTGGTGCAAGGTTACGATTATTTTCTCCGGTTCATAAAACGTTTTCCCAACGTGAAGGCACTTGCCGAAGCTGATGAAGACGAGGTAATGAAGTATTGGCAGGGATTAGGCTACTATTCCCGCGCACGGAACTTGCATGCTGCTGCAAAGAGCATGAATGGAGAATTCCCGAAGACCTATGAAGAGGTGCTCGCCCTGAAAGGGGTAGGGCAGTACACTGCTGCTGCCATCTGTTCGTTTGCTTATAACTTGCCTCACGCTGTGGTGGACGGGAATGTGTACCGGGTGTTGTCCCGTTATTATGCTATAGATGCCCCGATTGACACTTTAGCTGGACAGAAACTCTTTGCGGCCTTGGCAAACGAACTTCTTCCCAAAACCGATGCAGCCGTTTATAATCAGGGAATTATGGATTTCGGCGCTTTGCAGTGTACGCCGCAGAACCCTAATTGTATGTTTTGCCCGTTAGCCGACAGTTGCCTGGCGCTATCTAAAGGGTCAGTGATGCAGTTGCCTGTAAAGCAGCATAAAACAAAAACAACCAATCGGTATTTCAATTACATTTATGTACGCATGGGTAACCATACCTTTATTAATAAGCGTACAGAAAACGATATCTGGAAGAATTTGTTTGAACTGCCATTGGTTGAGACATCGGCGGCTGTCTCCGAAGAAGAATTCCTTGCGCTGCCAGCCTTTCGCAGTTTGTTTGCCGAAGGAGAAGTTCCCGTTGTCCGTTCGGTTTGGCGTGATGTAAAGCATGTATTATCCCATCGGGTGATTTACACAAACTTTTATGAAGTTACCCTTCCCGAAGATTCTTTATCCTTTTCCGCTTACCAGAAGATAAAGGCGGAAGAATTGCCTCGGTATGCAGTATCGAGGCTGGTGCATATGTATATTGAAAAGTATGTATAAGCGGAAAAAGTCGTAACAATTCTTGCATTCTATTGTTATTCTACTTAATTTTGCTGCAAAAGCAAAGATAAGTTGCAAAACCAGTGTAAAAACATAAAACTTAAAAGAATATGTCAGTAAATAAAGTAATATTGATAGGTAACGTTGGTAAAGACCCGGAAGTGAGATATTTGGATAGCGGAATTGCTGTTGCCAGTTTCCCATTGGCTACCACCGACCGTGCATATACGTTAGCTAACGGAACACAGGTTTCCCGAACGTACGGAATGGCACAACCTCGTGTTATGGCGTGGACTGGCAGAAACCGCAGAGAAATATGTTCATAAAGGCGATAAGCTCTACGTGGAAGGAAAAATAAGAACCCGTTCTTACGATGACCAGTCGGGAGCTAAGCGTTATGTGACGGAAATCTTTGTGGACAGTATGGAAATGCTTACACCAAGAGGTACCGGCGCTCCTGCGCAAGGACAGCAACCGGCAACTCCGGCGCAACCGCAGCAAGTTGCTACACCTCAGAATAACCCGGCAGACGATTTGCCATTCTGATATAGCTACGAGCTACAAGCTACGAGCTACAAGTGGCTGCGCTTTATGGCCGAATGGCACTTGTAGTTTGTAGCTCGTAACTTGTAACTCATTGTTTAACTAAAACCAAATTCTTTGGACCCAGACGCTTATTTATGCCAGTTGGCAGATGTTTTTAACGGTATAACCGTACATGCACCTTCAGTTCCGGCAATTATTGCCATTGTTTTGGCTGTTCTTCTTTTGCTTGCATCAGGCTTTGCCTCTGCATCAGAAATAGCCTTCTTCTCGCTTGCCCCTTCCGATCTGAACGATATAGAGGAACGTAAGCATCCTTCTGACTCAAAAATCAGTAGTTTGTTGGATAACTCCGAACGCCTTTTGGCTACGATACTCATTACGAACAATTTTGTGAATGTGACCATCATCATGCTCTGCAACTTCTTCTTTATGAATGTGTTTGTGTTCCATTCACAGTTTGCGGAGTTTCTGATACTGACTGTTGTCCTGACATTCCTTTTGCTGCTGTTCGGCGAAATAATGCCGAAGATATATTCTTCACAAAAGACTTTGGCATTTTGTCGTTTCGCTGCGCCGGTTATCATGGTGTTGCAGAAAGTTTTTCGTCCTATTTCCTCTGTACTGGTTCGCTCTACAACTTTCCTGAACAAGCATTTCGCACGTAAAAACCATAATATATCGGTGGACGAACTCTCTCATGCTCTTGAACTGACAGACAAGGCAGAGCTGACCGAGGAGAACAACATTCTCGAAGGCATCATCCGTTTTGGCGGAGAGACAGCCAAAGAAGTAATGACTTCCCGCCTCGATGTGGTCGACCTCGACATACATACCCCTTTTAAAGAAGTGATGCAGTGCATCATCGACAATGCTTATTCACGCATTCCTATTTATTCAGGTACGCGTGACAATATAAAAGGCGTGCTATACATTAAAGACTTACTGCCGCACCTGAACAAGGGAGAAAACTTTCGTTGGCAGTCACTGATACGTCCCGCCTATTTTGTGCCGGAGACTAAAATGATTGATGACCTGTTGCGCGATTTCCAGGCAAACAAGATACATATTGCTATCGTTGTCGATGAGTTCGGTGGCACATCAGGCATCGTGACGATGGAGGACATCATCGAAGAGATTGTAGGAGAGATTCACGATGAATACGATGATGAAGAACGCACCTTCGTGGTTTTGAACGATCATACCTGGATTTTTGAAGCCAAGACACAGTTGACCGACTTCTATAAAATAACCAAGGTTAATGAAGACGACTTTGAAGAAGTGGACGGGGATGCCGATACGCTGGCAGGGCTGTTGCTTGAAATAAAAGGAGAGTTCCCTGCGCTCCATGAGAAAGTAACTTACGGACATTATGAGTTTGAAGTATTGGCTATGGACAGCCGTCGTATCCTGAAAGTTAAGTTTACCAGTCTCCCCCATGGCTATTTACCTGCAACATAAAGAAGAAAAATATCAGTGGGGCATCTGGAAAACCGATGAATCCATAGAAGAATTGCTTGCTTTGCTCCCTTCTGCCGGGTATTACGAGCAGGAGATGCTTTGCTTTAAAGCACCCCACAGGCGTTTGGAATGGCTGTCGGTTCGTGTGCTATTACACCGGCTTCTTGGCGAAGAAAAGAAAATAGCCTATTATCCTAACGGAAAGCCTTATCTGACAGACCATTCCTGTTTTATCAGTATATCCCACACGCGCGGATATGTGGCTGTTATGCTTAGTCCGGCAGGCGAAGTAGGTATCGATATCGAGCAATACGGAGAGCGTGTGCATAAAGTTGCGCACAAATATATGCGTCCGGACGAACAGCCTGCAATGTATAAAGGAGATGACACCTGGTCGCTATTGCTACACTGGTCGGCTAAAGAAGTGCTGTTTAAGTGTATGGATACATCCGAAGTCGACTTTCGGGAACACCTTCATATTTTACCTTTCAACGTCGGTGAACAAGGAGAATTTCGTGCCCGTGAATACCGTACCGCCTCTCAAAATTCCTTTCTTATCCGCTATCTGGTTCAACCGGATTTTGTAATAACCTGGTGCTATATCTCCGCTAATTAAATCCTCTTAACTTATTTCTTATTCAGTTTGTATGTCAACGCGCCGGACGGACATTTCTTAATTTGTGCAATCAGTTCTTCGGTTGTTGCATTTTCTATCTGTACCCAGGGTCTTTCCTTGGGATGATAAACGTTGGGCAGCATCTTTACACAAATACCTGCATGCTGGCAAAGTTCTGGTTGCCATACAATAGTGATCTCTCCATTGGTATATTCTACTTTCTTTCCCATAATGATATTGATGTATTATAATTTCTTTGCCTGTAAAACACCTTGCAGGGCGAAATGTTTTGTTCACATTCCATTTATGGCCTGCTACAATATTTAACGTCAATTTCCGTTTTGTTAAGGAACAAATTTTGAATAGGTTCTGTTGATACATCACGATGAGAGGGAAATAAACCTCTTACAAAACTACCGTAGTAAACGTATTCCGTTCGGGATACAGATTTTTTTCAGAGCTTATTAAAAGATTGTTTGATTTTAAATTTTATGAATCATGAATGTAAGGTTGGTACATAATTTCTGCATGGTAGTTTTGTTGATACTCATCAGCTCCTGCATCAGAGAAGATCTTTCAGATTGCCCCCCGTCCCAATATGAGGTCAAGGTATCTGTGAAAGATAAGAATTACACTAACATCAACAGTTTCCCACAGCTTTCGCCGATGGACGAGAACGCTCCTTTTAGTAGTTTTGAAGGAACGATCTACTATATTCTGAGCGATGCAGCTACCGGAAACAAGGTGAAAGAGTCGTCAGTGTCTGCTGTAGGCGGTGCGGATCAAACGTACACAATTTCTTTTAATGATGTTCCCGACGGAGAATACACGCTGACCGTGTGGGGAAACATGACTGCGGAATATCCCGCGGGAGTGCTTCATCAGGATGGTAAAGAACATACGGATATCTATATGGCTACCCGTACGTTTAAGCTCGGCCGTAGCTATAAGACGGAAGAAGTACCTCTGGAACGTATGAAAGGCAAATTCCTGCTGCTTTGCAATAATTTTCCGTCTGCCGTGAACCGGGTGGAACAGACTGTAGATCATGTCTACCAGTCGGTTGACGCTAACGAGAATTATTCAGGTAGTACTATGGTAAGTAAAAGTATGGTTTTTCAGCCTGTGCTGCAAACGCTGCTTGCCCCTACTTCTCAGGAAGGTGTTTCCAAACTGAAACTTAGTTTCTACGCAGATGCAACAAGGGCAACGGATGCTTTTCTCGAACTGCCTGAAATGGACCTGAATATGAAACGCAATGAGATATCAGCTATCTCAGTAGACTTTAAAGCTCCGGATGGTGTATTTGAAATATGGTCTTTTGTCGATGGAGAATGGACTATGCTGCATCGTCTGGGCATACAATGAAATCTTTTCCTTATCTATTTATTTAACTAAACTTTTTGCTATTATGAAAAAATGGATGTTTATGATTGTGGCAAGCATGCTTGTGCTATCTGCTTGCTCTAACGATGAGGACGCTGCTCCTCAGGTGAATGACGAAAACGGAGCAGTTACTTTCGAACTGTCCGCAGTGAACAAACTGAGTGACGGAATTACCCGTGTTCCTGTGTACAGCCAGGAGGCATCGCAGCATGTTACCCGCGTCTCTGTATATGCTTTTATGTTCGATTCAGGTAGTTCTACTTACAAATATGCTAAGACATATACCATTTCGGGTTGGACGGATGGAACTTCATTCATGCGTTATCCTGTGGCCGATGGTGATAAAGTAGCAGCAGGTACTTATAAGTTCCTGGCTGTGGGACGTGATGCTGCCGACCAGTTTACTATTACCACTCCCAGTGCTTCTACCACTTACACCGACATGTTGGCTACCATTGCAGCTACAGGAAATGAATCTGAAATCTTTGCAGGTTCTGCCGATGCTACAGTTACCGATCAGGGTGCCCGTGTAAGTATTCAGATGATGCGCCAGGTGGCTGGTATTCTTGGCTATTTCAAGAACGTGCCTCAGCAGTTGAATGGAAGTACCGTGCAATATTTGCGTTTGTCAGTGAGCAACTCTAACCAACAGGTCAATTTGACTAACGGTGTAGGTGTTAACACAACTCCTGCTGCTTACAATATTATGAATATTGACCTCTCTACTCAAGGTAATGCGAATGGTGTTTACACAGGTAACGATCTTTCCGGTCAGGGCGTAGTTAAAGTGGCCAATTCTCAGTTGGGTGGTGCTTTCTATATGCCGGTCAGTGGCGTAACCATGACTCTCGGATTGTATGATGCTTCCAATACAGCTATCAGAACATGGACTATTCAGGACAGCAGCAACAGTAATGCTACTACATTCGACATCCTTGCCAACCACTTCTATTCATTAGGAACGAAAGGCGTGGCAGGTAGCACAGATGGTGGTACTCCGGGCGTTCCGGGTGATGATGACAATCCGATTGACTTGTTGATTGACCAGAACATCGTGATTACTATCAGTCCGGCATGGTCGCTGATACATAACCTGGTTCTTCAGAACAACAACCCTATTTAACGTAACATAATAGATAAAGTGGATATGAAAAAGGCGAACTATATAATAGGTTTCTTCGTGGGTGTGTGTCTGGTTGCTCTTAGCGGATGTTCTGCGGACGACAGCACAGGCATACTACCCGACGAAGGTACTGTCCCCGTACGTCTGGAGATAAACGGGGATCTCAGTTATACGCGTGCGCCGGGCGATGCTGGCCTTTCGGTAAACAGAATCTTGATTCTGCCATTCCGTAAGACAGATGAATCGTTGACAAACGATCCGGCTAACTTTGTGCCCGAATATGCTTCGGCACGTCAGTATAACTTTACTTCATTTCCAATGGTTGCCGCCATGTTGAATCTGTCCGCTGCATCTACTTATCAGTTAGTGATTCTCGGTTACAACCAGAGTGATTATGATTTTGCTAACCAGGGCAGCGCGACGCGGCGGTTCAATATAGGCTCTACCGCGACGCCTGCCACCTTGGCAAACTTGTACTTACAACCGGTTAATGCGCCGGTTGTCCCTGAGTTCTTTTCCTGTATCGGAACCGGATACCTGAAAACGACCCTTGTGGGACAAACGTTCAAGCCTTCGCAGGTAGACAATGTGCAGGGAACGTTGACACGACTGGTGAGCGGATTGACTCTACAGGTGACTAACGTCCCGGGGTATGTTAACTCAATGACACTTTCGGCAGAACAACTTGTTACGGGTATCGGAGTTACAAATGGTACGCCGTTGACATGGCAGACAGCCGGTGACAGCGGAGTGAAAACCTTAGGAGTGAAAAGTCCCGTATCGGGCACAGTATCGTTCAACTTGTATATGATGCCGACCACGGCCGCACGAAACACCCTTCTATATCTGGATGTGGCGTACGGAAACGGGTTTACAGAAAGATATACGGTGAAAGTAGCTGACAATCCGGGAGTAGTGTCGGGCAATCGTATCACGTTCGATCCTAACCATTGGGTGCAGGTGACTGGAGACTATTCAAACATTAACTTTGGATTTACTCTGAGCGACAACGTCAATCTTGACGATAACGCCTGGGACGGCATTCAATAACCGGCAATTTGCTGGCGACAGGTTTGCTGCGCTATATCAAAATAAATAAAACTATAGTAATGAAAACAATTCAAACTATAATAGGAGGTTTGCTTCTTACGCTCTTGTTCGCAGGTTGCGACAGAGGGGAAGAAAGCCTGTTGCCCGAACTCCCTTCCAAGGAAACCACCTTCGGAAGAGACGCCAGCGGATTTGCCCGATGGCTATTTTGAGGTGACATTCTCACCGCAGTACGGCACAGATACCCGCGCACCGATTACCGGTTCGGACACTCGTGTGCGTAGTCTTCGTTACGTGATATACAAGTCTACAGGCGAATACGTGAAGGAGAAAGTAGTGTTGAAAACTACGGATGCTGTACCTGTATGGCCGCTGGCAGCAATGAAAGATACGCTTCCGAAGGGGCAATACACTGCTGTGTTCCTGGCTAACGTGGATAAAACTCAGTTCCCCATACCGGGAACGGGAGGTACTACTACGTATAACGATATTCTGACGAACTATCAGACTACCCGTGCCAATGCACGTATCAATCTGCCCGGTTCCGAGTTTACCGACAACTCCGAGTTCTACTATACCAGTGTAGCCTTTTCGGATGCTGCACCCCAACCCAACGTACTGTTGCAGCGCATCATCACGATGCTGAACCTGCGGCGTGTGTTTGTCGATGCACAACCGGCATTGAACTCACTGGTCAATAACATTGTGACACAAATTGGTTACAGGAACATTATACAAACATCCGTGCAAGGGCTTTTGCCTAATCTGGTAAAACAAGCGTTAGACTTAGGTGCCCTTGGTAATGCGGTCTATGCCGTAGTCGGCGGCTTGGATGCCGCGGTCAATCTGGTGGTAGCCTCGTTGGTACAACCTGTGACTGACGCACTCTATAACATGTTGTTGCAGCAGTTGGTTAATCAGATTGGTCTGACTCTTTCCGGTAATGCAACTCAGAATGGCGCGTTAGGTGCTTTGGGTAGTTTACTGAAACCCGTGGCAGGGCAGCGATGCTGCGTATGCGCTGGTGACTATCAATAACTTCCCTAAAGCAATGGACTTGAACCTCAATGTGACTGATACGTATACCAACTTACATCGTTTCCGTTATAGCTTTACGCCTACACCCGGAACAACGAACAGTGAGAAGGATATTCTTATCAGAGGATTTCACGGACTGTTTGATGTACGCAAGATTGAGGTAGCCAAACCGGGACTTATTTCCGGCGTGCTGGTGGACCAAGTGTTGGACGGAAGCCTTTTGCTGAATGGTGCGCTCGTTAATATTACCGACCCGATACAGGCAACGGTAAATACTAATTTCCGCTATCGCTCCAACTACTCTTTTGTTAGTTTAGGACTGAAGTCGTATACACAACAGACAGATGGCAACCACTCGTTGACTCTCTCGGTGCAGTTGAGCAACATTGCTAATCTGGATGGTATATTGACCGGTATCCCTCTTTTAGGACCTGTCTTGAATGGTACAGTGAAAGGTTTGTTAGGCAACATAACGGTTAGTGTTCCGGTGAACCTTCCGTTGCTTGGTGCCGATAACCTATCGTTGTCAGGCAGTTGGCAGACACCTCCTGTGCAGTATTGACCGGACGGTATATACTCTCTTAATGAATGAAGAGGGTGTCCAAAAAGTAGTTATCCGGATGTATTCCCCGCCTTTCTAAGGAGGAGAATCTATACAGCATGTTAGCCTTTTTGGACAGCCCCTTTTTCATACCTATACTTTAAGGGGATTAGTCCCGGTTTGTAACAGCTAAAGTATGCTTTCGTAACCATTAAAGTATACTTCCTTAAGTGGTCGCATTGCAACGCGACCATTGTCGACCTACATGCCGACGATTGTCGTGTTGCAGTGCGACTATTGTCGGCATGCAAGCCGACCACTTATAGAAATATTCTTTATCAGTTATAAGTCGGGACTTTTCCCCTTAAAGTCCTATACTTGTTTGGATATTCTCCGCATACTTAATCTGTACGAATGCAGTTGTAAAATAAATACCTTCTCTTTATTTGTTTCTTCCGATTTTATTGTATCTTTACTGCGTCAAATTTTGTATTTTTATAAAGCAAGGCAGGCGAACCCTGCCATCATCTCATGGTAGGCATTTTTTATGCCTGTCCGTGACACTTCCATATGGTGGTTTCGCACCCCCATTGGAAGTGTTAATGCGCTTCCGCTTCCTGCCTTGCAGAATACGAAGTTTGACAATGGGACAGGCGAAACCACTTTTCTTTTTTCTTTAGTCTTTTTGCCTCTCCCTGCAAATCAATTTATTAACTTTTTAAAATCAATGATTTATGAAAATGAAGAAGATTGAAGTGCCGGATTCTGCACTGGTGGTAGAGGGTTTTACTGAGTATCGTCCCGGCTTTGAGTCCAGGGAAGCTATGGTAGCGTTTTACATGCAAATGAATGAGTTTGTTAACTTCGGGTTGCAGGCGCCTATTGCACGGGAATTGCCTTATATGGTGGGACTGATAAAGAAGTTGAGATTGTTCTTGTTGCTTATTCAACAGCTCGACGAATATCATTGGGGCGAAGGAGTAGTGGAGATGCAAAAAGCTTGTGCTGCCTATGCAATGGATGAAAGCATCAGTGTGGATAAGCGGATGAAGGTAAACGAAAGCGTTGGCAAACATATCGCTTTTCTTATGGATATGGCAGCGCATCGGGGGATACTAAAACAGATGCATGGCATCACTGCCGCTCATTATAAAAATGTGATGGAATTGATTAAGGAAAGAGTGGCTGAAGAATCAGCGTCAGAAACGAAGGAAGAACAGCCGGAGGTATAAAGAAATGCCAACCTGAGTCAGCATCATTATATCATGAAACTGTTTGATAATGATGAGGTTAGTAATTGTCATCCTGAGCTTGTCGAAGAGGGTGTTTCAAAAGTCAGAAGTAATTTAAGCTCCCCTCCTTCAGGAAGGAGGGGTGACCTTTAGGTCGGGGTGGTAGGTAATACCATTAATCTGATTAATAACCAGTTATATATTTTCCTACCACCTCCCCCTACGGGTACTCCTCCTACCAGAAGGAGGAGAATTGAAATAGAATCGACTTTTAACACACCCTCTTCACTGCGTTCAGGATGACAAATTGGTAACAGAAAACTATAAGTAAATTATTTTTCTGTTAAAGTGATTCCGTCAAGACAGAAGTAAGAAGGAGTAACCATTCCAAGGCTATTGTTATCGGTGCTACTCATTTCAAAAGTGATATATGAGGCTGTGCTGAGAGTCCCTAAATCAAGCCATTCCCAGTCGTTCACAATCTTGGTTTTGCCGTCTCTGAAATCAGCCAGATAGAAATCAACGCTACCAATCTTTTGGTTGTCTATACCATATCCAACGGCTGTCAGTTTGAACCAGTCACCATCTTTAAACTTTCGTACGGCTCCAAAACCGTCGTTACCATCTTTGATAGCCAAATAAGCATATGTTGTGTTGGTAACCCATGCACCCTTGAAAGCATACTGTTCAGTATTCATATTTGTAATTGTTGCGGGGTTTCCTATACTTGCTGTCAGATATACTTTGCCATATTTCCCTTTGCCTGTAATGGCGCTAATGTTTTTATATCCCGGAGAAGTTACATCTGTTTTGTTGGTATAGGTAAATCCTCCACCAAATCCATAACCGCTATAGTAGTGGCTAAATGAAAGGATAGCGTATCTATCAGTAAATTTAGACTGATAGTAGCCATATTCACCTACAGGTGTTCCGTCTGTTGTCGTAAATTCACTTTCCGCTTCCGTCAGCCTGTTTTCAAAACTAACAACATAGTCGTTCTTGTCATCATCGTTGTTACATCCTGCGAACGCAAATGTTACTGCTAACAGAAATAATAAAGAAATCTTTTTCATCTTGTCTTCTTTTTGTTTTTAAATTATTAATTAGTTCGATTTATTGTAGTTCAAGTTTTCTACGGTTGTCACCTCGGTGGAGGCTTCGCCCATCCAGCCGCAATCCTGGTTGACAGCTGTATATATCTTTACGAAATCTATGCTCGTGAGCTGTACGGAGTTGCCTGACTCATCTACCGCCCAGTCTATCTTGAACTGGCACAGTTCGGTGTTGTTGGGATGATTGTCGGCATAACCCCACGGATAGCAATAGCTCACCCAATGCTGCCCGCCGTTTTTACCTTCGTTCACGGCATTGTCTGCCAGGCGGGTTCCCCGGAAAGTTATCTCGTCCGCCATCCAAGCCGGGTAGTAAGAAGCCTGTTGGTGATAGGTGTTTCTATTGACAAACCCTTCATTGCCTTGATTGTCTTTCCAACGGACGTTGCCATCTTGCGGGCTGGGGCGGAAATAAGTTATTTCGTAGTTCCGTGTTTCCTTGTTGCTGCCATACTCACTGCCTGCCAGTTCGTACCATTCGTCATCGGGCAGTCCGTTGCCGTTGGTATCTTGTGATACAAGGACAATGCCCGGCTCGGAAACTTCCTCCCAATGCTCCGGTGGCTGTGCCGTACATGTCGTAGTAAGCATTGCCATAGATTTTGAAGTCATAAGCATCGGGCACGTTCTGTATGGGTTGGTTGAAGCCCAGTACAATGTATCCGCCAAAGCCGCCCAGACTAAGCATCGATTTGTCTTTTATCCGTTGGGTGGCGTATTCAAGCACTTGTTGTGCGGTATATCCG
>JARCFY010000390.1:0-20653 GCA_029233225.1 Lepidodactylus listeri | reverse complement strand
TATATGCAAGCTTCAATTATATGCAGTACATCTACATGTGAAGGTTTTCCTATGGTTTTAATAGAAGGGATGCAGCAGGGCTGCATACCAATAGCGTTTAATGGATATTCTGCACTACAAGATATTATTGAAGATGGCATAAATGGATATACTATTCCTAAATATAATACAAATATTTTTATTAATAAGATAACAACTTTGATGGATAACCAAACGATAAGAGAAGATATGGAGAGAAAAGCTAGAGATGTACTAAATAAATTTAATATAGATGATATAACTGAACAGTGGATAACAATCTTTCGGCAATGTATTAAGCAACAAAAAAGTGAGAATTTCATATGAAATTACTGGAATTTATAAATATAAATGGCGTTTGAGAGGGGAGAAAATGACGATAAGTATTATTGTTCCTATTTATAACGTTGAGACATATTTGCCTGAATGTTTAAATAGTTTGCTAAATCAGAAAGAACATATATATGAAATCATATGCATAGATGATGAAAGCACTGATTTATCAGCGAATGTTGCTGAAGATTACCGTAGACGATATCCTCAAACATTCAAAATTTTTAAACTAACTCATGGCGGACTTTCTTTGGCTCGAAATAAAGGACTGGAAGAAGCGACGGGTGAGTACATTTCATTTATTGATTCAGATGACTGGATATCCGAGAGATGGTTGGAAATGATAATAAAATGTATCGCTACAGAGAATCCAGATATTATTGTTTATAATTATTGCGAAGTGTATAAAGATAGAAAAAAATTAGTGGATGATAAATGTTATGGAAA
Organism: Lepidodactylus listeri; assembly: GCA_029233225.1. Classification (NCBI taxonomy): domain Eukaryota; kingdom Metazoa; phylum Chordata; class Lepidosauria; order Squamata; family Gekkonidae; genus Lepidodactylus; species Lepidodactylus listeri. The sequence goes on along the minus strand of JARCFY010000390.1, from coordinate 19,855 downwards.
TAAAATAGCGTATGAGTCATCGGTCTGCAATAAGATTTTTAAAAAAAGCCTATTTGATGAAAACCACATAAACTTTTTACCAGGGATGAAATTTGAAGATAATGATGTTGTATATCGTTTGCTTTATTTCTCTAAAAAGACTGCCAAGCTAAATGACTTTTTATACTTTTACCGACGTACTAGGCCACAGTCAATTATGAATTCAATGAAAAAAGACGATACTATTTATGATATGAATTTGATTATGGAAAAGCTTTTTTTATTTATAAAACTGCAGAATATAGATAACTTAGAATATAGTGAATATGAATTTTTATTTTTAAGAAACTTAATAATACGTCAAATCCCTAAAATATTATATCGGGAATTACCTGATGTATTGAAGACAATGAAAATGATTAGAAATCAATTTAACATAATATACAATTATTTTCCTGATTGGGAAAACAATATAATTTATCAAATGGGTGCTGATGGATATTTTGAAAAAAAATTAGGAAAGCATTATAAATTGCTCCTCCACTTGTTAAATAAAATAATGGTGAAAAGAGAAAAAAATGATAAGTATAATAATACCAATGTATAATGTGGAAAAGTTTATTAGACGCTGTTTGAATTCTTTGGTGTATCAATTAAATGATTTCTGTGAAGTTATTATTGTTGATGATGGGTCTACAGATTCAAGTTATGAGATCGCCAGTACTTATCAATTGCGTTTCCCAAAACAGATAGCACTCTGCCATCAGGAAAATAAAGGGCTAGGGGGAGCTAGAAATAAAGGTATAGAATTGGCAAAGGGTGAATTTTTACTATTTATTGATAGTGACGACTATGTTGATGAGAGCCTTATTAGTACTGTTACAAAGTATATTAGTAATTTTTGTGATGGAACAGATATTATAATGTTTGATGCTACAGTGGTTAATGAGCAGGGAGAATATATAAAAGAATTAGTTGCGTATAATAAAAAATTCAAAACAGGTAATTTACAACAAAATCCATCTTTGCTACAAGCGCATCCAACTGCTTGGAATAAAATTTGGAGAAAAAGTCTATTTATAACTCATGAGATTGCATTTCCTGAACGGGTATGGTTTGAAGATTTGAACGTTACATATAAATTGTTTTTACTGGCAAATCGGATTGCTTATATTCATAAATCATTATATTATTATGTTCAGCGGGAAGGATCTATAATGAGCCAGAGCGTTAATATAAAAAATATGGAGATTATATTGGCTATTGAGAATGTCGAGCGGTTTTATAAAAGACTAAATAAAAGTTTGACATACAGAGATCATTTGGATATTATGGCTGTTCATCATATTTTTGCTGTGGCGGCTAGAATGACTCGAAAAGATCCTCAAAATATAATAATAAATAATTTGGTAAAGTATGCATTGACTAATTATCCTTTTTTTTGGAAGAAAAAAGCGTATAAATTATTACCCATAAAAGAAAAAATTAAAATTTTATTATTAGTACACGGAAAACAACAAATATTATATTATTTGACGTGCAAGAGAAGTTAAAACATTTTATGTTAAATATATTTTATAGGGGAGTTAATATATGAATAGATGTGATAGTCTTTGCGAAAAGCAGGCAATTTTAATTATTGCCCATAATCTAATTACATTATTAAAATTATTGTTGAAACAATTGGATAATAAAAATATCGATATGTATTCACATTGATAGAAAATCTTGTGGGTTTGTCAAACATTTGTTGCATTGACCGCAAAGAATCTTTAAAAACCTCATTCGACGTTTTCCAGCCAAGAGGGCGCATGGGGAAATTGTTATGAGTGTGTGAAGAAAAGTCTGTAAATGCTGATCTTCTATGATAATAACTGGGCTGAAAGTTCTTTGTTGGTAAGCGCTAAGTATCGGGGCGGCGAATTAGAGTGTATGAAAATTTTTCTGTAAATAGGTATTAGCAAAAGGTCTTCTATGATAAAATAAAAAATCATAGGAGGCCTTTTATTATGGCAAGAGAAAAGAAACCGGTACACCAGGTACAAATGACAGAAGGAAAACGCAGCATCATCCAGCAGCTCCTGCAGGAATACGACATCCAATCTGCAGAGGATATCCAGTCTGCACTCAAGGACCTGCTTGGCGACACAATCAAAGAAATGATGGAAGCAGAGATGGATGAGCATTTGGGCTATGAAAAGTCGGAACGTTCTGACAGCGATGATTACCGTAACGGCTATAAAGCCAAACGAATCAACAGCAGCTACGGCAGCATGGACATCAAGGTCCCCCAGGACCGCAAGTCTACTTTCGAGCCACAGGTAGTCAAAAAGCGTCAAAAGGATATCTCCGATATCGACCAGAAAATCATATCTATGTATGCTAAGGGCATGACCACCCGGCAGATTTCTGATACACTGGAGGATATCTATGGGTTTAAAGCCTCCGAAGGCTTTATTTCCGATGTCACAGATAAAATCATGCCACAGATAGAGGACTGGCAGAACCGGCCGCTCTCAGAAGTCTATCCGGTTCTGTTCATTGATGCAATCCATTACTCCGTCCGCGACAATGGCATCATCCGCAAGCTTGCGGCCTATGTGGTCCTTGGTATTAATCAGGATGGGCGCAAGGAAGTCCTAACAATCGAGATTGGCGAAAATGAAAGCTCTAAATACTGGCTGTCTGTTTTAAACAGCCTAAAAAACCGAGGGGTAAAAGACATTCTAATCCTCTGTGCTGATGGGCTGACCGGTATCAAGGAAGCAATCACGGCAGCGTATCCCAAGACCGAATACCAGCGCTGTATCGTGCATCAGGTGCGTAATACGATGAAATATGTATCAGACAAGGACAGGAAGCCATTCTGTGCGGACCTTAAGACAATCTATCAGGCAGCAACCGAGGAAAAAGCCCTGGATGTCCTGGAACGGGTCACTGAAAAATGGAGCGAAAAATATCCTAATTCCATGAGGAGCCGGAAACAGAACTGGGATGCCATTTCCCCGATTTTCAAGTTTTCCACAGCGGTCAGGAAGGTCATTTATACCACCAACGCCATTGAGAGCCTGAACGCCGCATATCGTAAGCTAAACCGGCAGAGAAGCGTGTTTCCAAGCGATACGGCGTTGTTGAAGGCATTGTACCTGTCTACGTTTGAGGCCACAAAGAAATGGTCCATGCCAATCCGAAATTGGGGTCAGATTTATGGTGAGCTGAGCATCATGTATGAAGGGCGTCTGCCCGAATAGGCCAATCAACACTATTTTTTACAGGCGGATTTTTCGCCTGCTCTTGACATGCAACTGTAGTTACTGTTATATATAAAGCAAGGGCTGAAAGCCCAACAAAGAACTTTCAGCCCAGTTATTATCATAGAAGATCAGCATTTACAGACTTTTCTTCACACACTCGCGAATTACCAGCCACCCCGATACTTAGCGCTTACGTTATAACGTTTGCTTCCATCTTGTTATCCCGCATTTTATCTGCCCTCAAACCATACCTCATTCCGCCAAATTAAAAAGAGGCACAGCATAAATGATTCTGATGGATTTTACATCAGATTGCCTTATGCCGTGCCTCTTGTGCTATTATAATGATTGCCACATAGAAATAGCAGGCCTCACCCTCAGAAAGTCCGGCCTGCTACTGCTCAAATACACAGGTAAACCTGTGTCCATTCACAATACTATGATAACCGTTCTTGTCAGGGATTGCAATCAGATTTCTCAATCCTTTTATGATTCTGTTATAAATGTTCTCCAGCTCCATCAGCTGGCCTGTCCCTGCGGCCATTCCGCATGCCTCTCGGTTCATGGCTACTACAGGCGTTCTGTGAAGATGGGCGATGGGGCTGTCCGCCTTCGTGTCTGCCGGGTCAGGTGTTCCGCGTGCGGAGCCACCCATGCACTTCTTCTGTCTTCCATTGTCCCTTATTCTCAGATATCCCTTGCTGACCAGCAGCGCATCTGCCAGGACTACGAGGCTGGCAATGACACCTGCGGGATCTGCCAGGATCTGCCTTTTCCCTCTTACCGGTCTGGTATGCTCCTGTTTTTCGGATTATTCCACACAGTTCATGCAGGTCCACCGGAGGGCCAACCAGCTCTTTGCGTATACCTGTAAATGGCAAGTAAAAGTGCAACATTTTTGGCCATGAAAAGTGCAGTACTCCTCGTTCATTTCTCCAGGAATGTTTTCCTGTGTTCCAAATGATAACTTTTGCCATCCATGCGCACCACATCACAGTGGTGCATCAGACGATCTAACGCTGCCGTCACCATCTCCGTGTCTCCGAACAGTTCCGGCCAGTCCTCAAAGCCTTTGTTTGAGGTCAGGATGATGGAGCTTTGCTCATGCAGGCAGGATATCAGATGAAAAAACAGGCTTGCTTCCTTATGGTCGATTGGTAAGTACCCAATCTCATCAATGATCACCACCGCTGAAGCATAGAGCCGGTTTAGACGGAGTTTACTTTTGCGGGAGATCTCCTCCGTTTTCAAAAGCTGGATGAGGCCGGACATGGTCACAAAGCTGACTTTATAGCCTTCTTGTGCGGCTTTATATCCCAGCCCCAGGGCCAGGTGGGTTTTCCCCACACCCGGCGGACCCAGAAAGATCAGGTTATAGACCTGTTCGACCCATTTCAGCTCTCCCAGCTGGCGCAGGTTCTTTGCCGTCAGAGAGCTGCAGAAACTGATATCAAAGTCCTCCAACTGCTTTTCGTAGGGGAAGCAGGCCTCCCGGATGCGACGGCCCCGTGCCTTATCCAGGCGGCAGCGGATCTCCTCGTTGAGAAGATAGGAAAGGAACTCCATGTGGGTCATGTCATGTTGCTCTGCGGCATGAAGCAGGGTATCCAGCCGGTTTCTTGTGTTGGAGAGGCCCAGTGTGAGGGCTTGGCTGCGGATCGTCTCTGTCTTTGTCTCCATCTCTTATCCCTCCGATGCCTGTATGTATTCCTGAATACTGCGCACCTGGGGGTGAACCGCCCGGTACTTTTGCGGTATGTCTTTAGCTGGTCTGGCTGCTTCCGGCTCTGGCCGCCCGGTTTGCGCAAAATACTCCACCGCCATTCGGAAATCTGCCGCGCTGTAAAGGCTCTGCCGGATACAGTAGTCCAGAGCTTTTTCTATGGCTTCTGAATCCTCCCAGGTTTCCAGGATGGTCAGGATGGCACGCATCTGGTCTGTGGCATAACGAGGTTTTTCCTGCCGGATACGGGAAAGAAAGTCCGCCGCTTCTTCACGCCCGCCCAGCTTTTCTAATGCTTTCTCCTGCATCTGTCCGGCATGCAGCCCACGACGACGCTCCGGATTGGTAATGCGTACCAGATTCCCCCTGCCGGCAGGAATGGAATGAGAGGCGTAGGTTTCTCCGGTCTGCACATCCAGGATGGTCACTTTCCCATCCTGCTCCAGCAGACGTGCGCGTAGACCGGGGCGGTAGGTGCCAAAAGGCAGCTGATACCGGTTGGAATGGTACAGGACGGTATTGTCTTTGCGGACCTGATAGGTTACAATAGATTCCGGAACAAGCGTTTCAAATGCGGGTACCGGAATCAGATGTTGTTTTTCAAGGGCAAACATCTGGGCCGGTGCCTTCTTTGTTGTCTGGTGCTCCTTCCCATTTCCGGTTCGGGAAAGCCAGTCCATGCACTGGTCGTTGAATGTCTGGATATCCAGAAAGGTCCGGTTCTTTGCGAAGTTGTACTTCAGATATTTCACGACTGCCTCCACTTTGCCCTTGGATTCCGGATCAGCCCCCCTGCACAGATAAATCTGGAAGTGTAGGGCGTCCGCGTAGACCTGGAATCCTTCTGTAAAGATGATATCCCCATGATTCTCCGATACAGCCAGTACCCGGTCCTGATCATAGACCAACTGCCTGGGACGGCCTCCGAAAAAGGCAAAGGCTTTCTGATGGGCCGTTAGGAACTCAGAGGTGGTGAACGGATGGTCCTGCCAGAGTGCATAGTTATATCTGGAATGGGACAGCACCATGGCAAAACAGAACACTTTGATTTTGCCGCCGCCTGGCTTTCTAAGAGCGATGGAACCCATATCAACCTGCGCCTGTTCGGCCGGGGGCATCTCCTGCACCGCCTCATAGCTGCGGAAACCGCTTTTGCGTGGAATGGCATGCTGTTCCCGCAGCCAGGCGATGTAACGGCGCATGGTACGTTCAGCAGCCACGGGTGGCATCTGGTATTTCTCATAGAGCCAGTCATAAATCTGGGCGCTTGAAAGATCCGGGTATTGTTCCAGCCAGGCAAGGATATCTGCCTGGTAACGGGAGGCGGAGCTGTTTTTCATGCTCCGGCTGCGGTCCTTAAAAGCGGCGGCGTATTGCGCCGGTGTCATGTTCCAGTAGCGTGAGACGGTCCGGAAGTTAATCAGAAGCTTTCCGGCCGTGCGGGATTTGGAGAATCCCATGGATTTAAGTTTTTGAATTTCGTTATACATGTGCCAATCAATCACCTTTCTTTACCTCCAATAGAATGTCACATTGATTCTATCAGAGTTATTGGAAAAGCACTGCACTTTGTGTGACCAAAAACGTTGTAGTTTCATTGGCCGAAATCACTGTACTTTATCTTACCATGCACACCTGACAGTGTTCCGTGAAAAACAGCACGCTTTTTGCTTGCATCTTTGTCTGGCGGGTGTATGATGATATTGTTGCACGAAAAAGGGAGAAACCTCACCGACCAAAGCCTGATTTCTCCCATTGCTCTGTGATTCCGGTAAAACCGCAATCACATCCACATACTTATGATACGTCTATTTTCCATTTTTGACAAGCTGAACCATATCCATTTTTCTGACCGACAGTGGTTTGAATATTCTTGTGCGGTGAAACCGCATATCCGGGCTGGCGGAAACCGCCAGTCCGTCATACGGGAAACCTCTATTGCGAGTTTACTCACGTAATGCTTTATCTAAGCCATATACCTCACGCATTGATTTGTCATTCTGAGGATCAATGCTGGTGATTTTGATCATATAACTGTCATGAGCGATTCTGTCTATGATAGCATCGGCAAGGGGGCTTTCATCTCCGCCAAGCTGTTCATACCACTCAGAATACTCATACTGTGAACAGAAGATGGTAGACGATTTCTTCCGCCTCCTGTGCAGGAGCTCGAAGATATCCCTCTGCTCCGTCTCCGTGGGCTTCAGGAGAAGCCATTCATCCAGGATCAGTACCAAGGGATTGGCGTACTTGGCCATCATCTTCTTGTAGCTGCCGTCAGACCGCGCCATTTCCAAATCAATGAGTAGGTCGGGCAGGCGGACATACCTGGTGTTTAAATACTGTTTACATGCCTCCATGCCAAAGGCACAGGCCATGTAAGTCTTCCCACAGCCTGTTGCACCGGTGATGAAAAGATTCCGGTGTTCAGCGATATACTCGCAGGTGGCAAGACGTTTAATGAGCTCCTTGTTCAGCTTGCGCCCGGATGTGTAGTTGATATCCATAATGCTGGCATCAGGCTGATCGAATGCGGCATTCCGAATCAGCCTCTTTAAACGGTTGTTCTTGCGGCTGCTGAATTCGATATCCACCAGCATACCAAAACGGTCGTCGAAGGGAACCTCCCTTAGCTTAGGGTCATCTAGCTGGCTGCGAAATGCATCCGCCATTGCGGTGAGGCGCATTTCAATTAATTTATCAATCGTACTCTGATTGGTCATATGTATTTACCTCCGATAGTAGTCAGCACCACGGGTGATGCCTCTTGTCTTCTGCTTCGTGGCCGGCATCTCATCTTTGGATGGAACGCTCTGGTCAGCTCTGGCTGCAAGAATGTTGCTTATGCTCTTGTAACTGGGCGAAGCTGTAAAGGACAGCGCCTTCTTACAGGCAGCTTCCAGTCTGCTGTCTGAATATTTCTCAGCCAGTTTCAGGAGCCCCATACAGCTCCGGTAGGTCTGCTGTTCCACGGGTTTGGAGGTGAGTATTGTATTTACCACTGAGTATGTGTTTATGCCAATCCGCTCAGCCCATTTGCGGAAACGGTCGCCGTTCCATTCCAGATATCTCTGGTGACCCTGCGGCATATGCTCCGTGATGGTGCTGTATTGCCCGGGGCGCCCGGTAAGGCGGCGGTGGGAAGCGATGCGGTTATGGTTGTAGAAAATTTCAATTGTGTGTTCCGTTACCCGTACATCAACTTTCTTTTTGATGTATTCATACGGCACGGAGTATAGCATTTTTTCTATACTTATGTGATAATTGAACTGAACGGTAGCCTGTTTCCAGTCTGCCAGTTCAAAGCGGGTAGCAGGCAGCGGTGTCAGAAATGGCTTTTCTTCCTCAAGAAACATGCTGATTCGGCTGCCCGTTTTCTTTTGAAAGAGTTTGTGATTGAACAGTTCCAGCTTCTCTCTTATTGCCCGGTTCAATTCGGCAAGGGAAAAGAACTGTTCATTCCGGAGAGCTGCGGTGATCCATGTGGATATCATCCCTACAGTTCCCTCCGCATTGGGCTTGTCCTTTGGAGTCCTGACACGTGCCGGGATAATGGCTGTTCCATAATGCTCCGCCATTTCCTGGTAGGTCTCATTAATCTGCTGGTCTTTCCAGCCGCCATTGTGGACAACGGCAGTCTTGCAGTTATCCGGCACTAAGATTTTGGCAACGCCGCCAAAGTATTCATACATATGTACATGGGCAGAGATCCAGGATTTCTGCTTCATATCCAAAAACGCTTCGACGTATGCATACTGGCTGTGGGTCATGACACCGATAAAGACATAGGCTTTCAGGATCTCGCCTGTATCCGGGTCGATGACCATGGCAGGGTCACCTGCCCAGTCGACCTCAACCTGCTCGCCGGGTTTCCGGCTGATATGCATGGTTGCACGGTGTTTCTGCTCATCCTGCTGGATGTGGTAGCAGAATTAGGAATACATGAGAGGATCTTCGCCATTTGCACGGCAGTCCTCCATGTACTCAGTCCATAACAGTTTTTTGCTTACTCCATTACGCAGAAGTTTCTTACGGATGTAAGCAAAGTCGGGCATCCGTTTATTGGATGCAATGGGTTTGTCCGCAGATGGGAATAGCTTTTCTGCAAGCACAGCATCGGTGTCGTTTGCATCAAGCGGCCAGGAAATGTTTATCTCTTTGGCTTTCTTGAGAACACGATTAACCGTTTTCTTGGAGACGCTGCAGCTGTCAGCGATGCTCTGCTGGCTGAGACCAAGACTTGATAATCTCAGAATCTCTCGATACTTGGTCATGATAATGACCCTCCTTAGAATGTATTTACACCTTACGGTGCATGCTTACATTCTAAAGGATATATGTTAATGGTTTCCATCTCCGGAATGACGGTTTCCTTAAAAACGGATTTGCGGTTTCCCATCACTGGACAGCAGGGACACGGAAGCCGGAATATTCATGGTTTGAGCTGGATTCGGGGCAATGCTTGCCTGTGAGCAGTCCTGCCCCTTTTGTGGGGCGCGTGGCTGTATGCGCCCTTTCGTGTTTATGATACACTAAAATTACCGAAAAAAAGCGTCGGAATTCCCTGAAATCAGCAAGGGAATTTCCTCAAAAAGGCGGGACATATTGAAACCACCTCACAATACGTTTATACTTTGGTAGAGACCAATCTATTCAAAGGAGGAAAGGAAGATGCTCATTATGTCCCAAATCAATCATATCAAAGATTTGAGCAATTGTGGATACCGTATCAGTGAAATCTCAGAAAAAACTGGTACAGATCCCAAAACCATACGAAAATACCTGGCGCAAGATGATTTTCCCCCAACGCCACCTGTCACAAAAGAGCTGCCGTCAAAGCCGGATCCCTTCAAGCCGGTCATACAGGCGTGGCTTGAAGATGATAAAAAGCATTGGAGAAAGCAGCACCACACGGCGCAGCGCGTCTATGAAAGGCTGACAGAAGAACTATGGATACACTGGGAGCTACCGCATCGTACAGCGTTACATGAAAAAATGCCGTTCTGTCCATGCAGAAAAAGCAAACCTGGAACTGATCTGGGATCCCGGGACCGCCCAAGTGGATTTTAACGAAGCCGATTTCTATGAAGCGGGACCGCTCTGCCGCAAAAAATACTTTACGGTGTCCTTTCCTTACAGCAATGACGGTTACAGCCAGGTGTTTGGCGGGGAAACTGCCGAGTGCGTCTGCCAGGGGCTTCAGGATGTTTTCGCATTTATCGGCGGGGTACCGCCCCTGCTGATCTTTGACAATGCCACCGGGGTTGGGCACAGGGTTGGTGATGCCATCCATGAATCGGAACTGTTTTCCCGTTTCCGTGCCCACTATCACTTCCGGGTGCGCTTCTGTAACCCTTACTCCGGCTTGGAAAAAGGCAATGTGGAACGCAAAGTGGACTATAACCGGGCCAACCTCTTTGTACCGGTGCCACATTTCACAGATCTGGAAGCATACAACCAGAAGCTGTTTAGGCGGCATGAAAAGAAAGCCTCTGAACTCCATTATAAAAAGCAGGTCCCTATCCGGGAATTGTTTGAGGAAGATAGAAAAGCCCTTCTGCTGCCGCCGCCCAAGCGGTTCCATGTCTGCCGGTATGAGTGGCTCAAAGCGGACGGATATGGGAAAGTCTGCATGGATGGGAAGCATTTCTACTCTACCATGCCGGAATATGCAAACCAAAAGGTATTAGTCGGAATCAAGGCCCATACGATCGATATTCTTACAGAAGGCGGTCAGGTTATAACCACCTACCGGCGTGCCTTTGGTGAGGGAAGGACAGATATCAGCGATTACAGCACGGCCCTGGCGGTACTTTTGAAGAATTCCGGCGCGTGGGGAAACAGCGGCCTGCGCAGGGAAGCCGGGAACACACTGCGCTCCTATATGGATGCCCAGCCCAGGGAAAAGCTGAAGGACTGCCTGCGGATCATGAATGAGCTGACTGTCCAGTATGGCTTTGAAGCCGCTTCCAGGGCTATGGAGATAGCCAGTGCCCGGGGGAATATGAGTATCTGTGACGCCTCCGTCCTGGCAGCGCGGATTACCGGATATGGCATCCAGACACCGCCGGAAACGGGGCCGTCACTGACGGTATATGATGAGGCATTTTTGCAGAAAGGAGGGGCCGCGTCATGATGACACCAAAAATGAAGGAAGACATCTGCGCCAGGAAACTGGAATCCAGCCGGCAGCTGTTCCTTTCCGGCCGGATATCCGAAATGTGCCAGGAAAAAGGGACACAAAAGCAGCTGGAGTTTGTACCGGAATTGATGGGGAAGAACTTGGACTGAGGGATGAGAACCGCCGCAGGCGCCTAGTCAAGCGGGCGGGATTCCCCGTCTATAAGACCTTTGAAGGGTACAGTTATCAAAGCGTGAAGATACCATCCGTTTTTGGGAGGGAGGCCCTGGAAACACTGGATTTTGTACCAGGTAAAAAGAATCTGGTGCTTTTGCTTTATGGCCCGGTGGGGGTAGGAAAGACCCACATGGCGATTGCGGCCGGCGTGAAGGCCTGTAACCTGGGGTATAAGACGAAGTTCTATACCGTAACCGAGCCGGTGCTCAAACTTGCGGAGGCACGAAAAAACGGAACCCCGGAAAAACTGCTAAGGGAACTGCGCGGTCTTGATCTTCTCATTTTGGACGAGTGGGGCTATGTGCCGGTAGACAAAGACGGATCACAGCTGTTGTTCCGGGTTATTCAGGCAGCTATGAGAGTAAAAGCCTGATCCTGACCACAAATCTGAAATTCTCTAAATGGGGAGGAATCTTTACCGATGACCAGATGGCTGCCGCTATGATTGACCGCCTTGCTCACCATGGGCATCTGCTGATCTTTGAGGGGAAAAAGCTATCGGATGGAACATGCCCTCATGCGCAGGGATGCCTGATCAGTGCCCGCCAAAAGCGAGGAAATTCCCTGGATGAGAACAGGGAATTCCGACGCTTTTTTAGGGGAAAGTGCTTGACAAAAACAAAAGCCTGTAATCTGGGTTATCGGACAAGGTTTTATACCGTAACGGAGCTTGTACTAAAACTGGCGGAAGCCCGTAAAAATAGAACATTAGAACGGCTTCTGAGAGATCTGCGCAGTCTTGATCTGCTCATTCTCGATGAATGGGGTTATGTTTCTGTGGACAAGGACGGATCGCAGCTTCTGTTCCGGGTCATATCTGACAGCTATGAAAGCAAAAGCCTGATATTGACTACGAATTTGGAGTTCTCCAAATGGGACGGGATCTTTACTGATGACCAGATGGTGGCAGCGATGATTGACCACCTTGTCCATCACGGACATCTCCTGATATTTCAGGGAAAGAGTTACCGGATGGAACACACCCTCATGCAGAAGGAAGCATAAATGTCACCCGCCAAAAGCAGGGGATTTCCCCAAGTGAAAACAGGGAATTCCAACGCTTTTTTCAAGGGAAAGTACTTGACAAAAAACAGAGCGGGAATAATCGCACTGCCAGAGTTTGACCCAGAAAACGATCAGGCCGGCATCGGGATTACGGCGGCGCATATCCGAGATAAGCTTTTCTTCCGCAGGTGTATGCAGGTTAGGATGATGGTGGGGCCGTTTGGAGAAATCGCGGAGGGAAGGGATTCAATGAACCGTCAAAGCTTCGTTTCCAGCGGTGGATATATTGTCAGTTCGCTTTGTATTTGACAGCGGCCTTGGTAACGCCATACTTCGCAGCGTAACGAATCAGGGATAGACGGTATCTCATATCTTATGTTATACTAGCCATAGTAGGGAACTCCTTTGTGTATGTTGAGGTTGTGGTGACTAAAATATAACACAAAAGAGAAATTCCCGCATGTTAATTATTCAGTTATAACACATGTATTGTAATCCTACATTACCAATAGAGTTTTATATGTTTTTATCTTGACAGAGTAAATTCCGACTGGTACGATGTAGTTAATTTCTTTGGATCGCGTATTTCGTAAATAAGATTGGAGAAGATGAATAAAATGATAAAACCATTGGTATCTGTATTAATACCTTGCTATAATCATGAAAAATTCGTGGCAGATTGTATTCAAAGCGTGATTAATCAGGATTACCAGAACATTGAACTATTGATATGCGATGATTGTTCAATTGACAAAAGTGTGGAAATTATAGAAAAATTTCGAGATATGTTGATGGGGCGTTTTGTAAATGTTGAAATATTAAAAAATAATAATAACATAGGCATAACTAAAAGCTTGAATCGACTATTATATTTAGTAAGGGGTAAGTATATTAAAATAATAGCTAGTGATGATGTACTGGCAAACAATTGCATTAAAGAATTGGTAAAATGTTTGGAAATTGAGCCCGATTTGGATGTTCTGGTGAGTAATGGATGGATTATAAAAGAAAACGCAAAGTTTCCCTTTAATTCAAATGAGGTTTTTTATGTAACCGCCCCGGATCTTTCAAGTGATAGTTTGTTTGCAGAATTATTTCATAATAATATAATATTTGCGCCTGGTGTTATAGTCAGGAAATCTCTATATGATAGATATGGGCAATATGATGAAAATATTTCGATTGAGGATTGGGAATATTGGCTGAGAGTTTCAAAAGATGGTGAATCAAAATTTGGTTATATAAATAAGAAGTTAGTGTTTTATAGACAAAATGAAAATTCAGTTACATCCCTTAATTATAATAAAAAATTAGAGTTAAGGAGGAAATTTATTTATCAAGCAGAATTGAAAATCGTAAATAAATATGGAAAATTTGTTTCTAAAAAATTATATGCCTATAAAAAGCTAAACATAATTTTAGCAGAAAGAAAAATTGCCAAATATTATAGATTAAAACAGATGTATAAAATTACAAAGAAGGATTATAAGGATTATGATATGTGGGACTATATATGTTTTGAGAAAAAAATTAAATGTCAATTTTATAAAGTAGAAGATATAATTTTGGAATTAGTTTATAAAAATGGTTAAAATTTTAATTGATTTTTGTGAGTGTATGTATAAGTGTTTTAAGGTAAACTTTATAACACATTTAATCTGCTTTATATTAAAAATCAATTGGTATAATTTTTAATTATTAATGTTGACGTAATAGATTTTGTTATACCAAAAGCTAAGAACGACATAGGGAGGGCGTGTCATAAGGACATGTTTAAATAAAAGATGATATCAATAATAGTTTTTTCTAAAGATAGGCCAATGCAACTTCATGCATATCTAGAAAGTCTTAAGTATTATTCGGGAACAAAATTAAGTACTGTTAGTGTATTATATTGTGAAACTGAGAAAGTTCCTTATATAAAAGTTATAAATGAATTTCCAGAAGTTAATTGGGTTAAAGAGGTTGATTTTGAAAAGCAGTTACATGAAATATTATTTAATGCCACAGATTATATAATGTTTGGATGTGATGATGTTTTGTTCATTAATTATTTTAATCTGGAAAATATAGAAACGTTTTTAAATACTAATGATAATGTTTTTGGATTTAGTCTACGTTTAGGAAAAAATATTAAACCATTGCCTAAGCAATTAAAGCATAAAAATGAATTATTAATTTGGAATTGGTGCGATTGTCTGGAACCACATTATAATTATCCTTGGGAATTAGATTGTACTATATATAGAAAAAAAGATGTACAAAATTTACTTATAAACAGTTTGGTTGAAATAAAATCACCTAATTTTTTGGAAAGTGTATTTGCTAAACAACCTAAGCAATATATTATGCGTACGGATTTAGCTTGCATGGATGAAAATAGTAAAGCTATAGTTATAACAATTAATAGGGTACAAAATACACATTTAAATCCTATTGATAATAGTTTAAAAACTGATGTGATAACTTTGAACAAACTCTATTATAAAAATTATAAATTAGATATTAAAAAAATAGCTAAAATGAAGACGAGTAAAATACATGTAGGATCTACATTTTTTATTTTAAATACGCCAAATGAAAAAAAATATAGAGGTGTAGTTGATAAAATCTTAGCAAAGCTAAAAATTATTAAAAGACGTTCAAAAATTTTATATACAGAAAATATAAATTTTATGAATGATAATTTTATGAATTATATTTTAGATCATATATATGAGATAGAGGATGTATTAAACAAATTAATAAGGTTAAATATTAAAAGTTGTATGGAAACAATAGAATTATTAGAAAATCACCCCCAAAGCTTTTGCAGAATAGGGGATGGCGAAATAGAACTTATGATAGGTAATTCAATACCTTTTCAAGAAGTTGATCCGATTTTAATAGATTATTTGTATAAAATTTTGCGAAATGAAAACAAAGAGTTATATGTTGGGATACCATACTCATATTTTAAATCTACGAATAATATGACAAGTATGGTAAAGAATTTTAACCGTACAAAATGTGGACACTATAGGGAATTTTTACTAAAGTTTGCAAATAAGGAAACTTACTATATTGATACAACCTTTAGCCAAGTTTATCAAACATACGTAGGATTTAACTTTGAGAGTTATTATGTTAAGGTAAAGCGCCTATTTTTAAATAAAGATATATCTTTAATTTGTGGCGAGAATATTTTGGATGAATTGTCATTTACTCTGTTTGCTCAGGCTAGAAGTGTAGAAACAATTAATGCACCTGCTCAAAATGCTTTTAGTGTATTTGATAAAATATTAAAAAAAGCGATCAAAATAAATAAAAGTAGATTAATTTGTATAATATTAGGTCCAACATCTAAGCCTTTGGTGTATGAACTTACAAAATTGGGGTATATGGCATGGGATATAGGGCATTTAGCAAAAGATTATGCGTCATATTTAAGAAATTTGCCTCGTACGGAGGAATGCATTGGAAGATTTTATAGCCCAGATTAATAAAATACTAATATAAAATTTTAAGGTAGCAATGAAAGGAGCTTCCTGTATAATTCAAATATAGGGAATTCCAAGAAAGGTGGTTGAGAAAAAGATACCTCAGAGTAAAATAAGATTTACTGACTTGCCGGTTGGTAAAATCTTATCAGACAGAGAGGTATCTACAATGAATCATAACACACAAAACAAAAAAATTGCATCCATTACTGAAAAAACTTTAATTGTTGGCATTGATATCGGCAGTGAAACCCATTATGCCAGGGCATTTGACTGGCGCAATTATGAGTACACAAGGAAACCATTGGAGTTTAGCAATACGGAGGCTGGTTTTCTGACATTCAAAACATGGATGAAAGATTTACAGGAAAAGCACGGTAAAACGGTTGTGATTCCCGGCATGGAACCAACTGGGCATTACTGGTTTGCGTTGGGGAAATTCCTGCAGGACAACGGAATAAAGCCGGTTCATGTGAATCCGCACCATGTGAAAAAGTCGAAAGAACTGGATGATAACAATCCCAATAAAAATGACCGCAAGGATCCGAAGACGATTGCAGCACTGGTCAATGAGGGACGTTTTTCCTATCCATATATACCAACTGGTATCTATGCAGAGATCAGAAGTTTATCCAATCTGCGTTTCCAAACGCAGGAGGAAATTACCCGGATCAAGAACCGAATTGCCAGATGGTTTGCCATTTACTTCCCTGAATATAAAGACGTTTATGGGGATTTGAAAGCAGTGAGTGGCCGGATGGTACTGAAAGCAGCTCCGCTGCCGGAGGATATCCAGAAACTGGGAGCGGAAGGTGTAAATCAGATATGGAGGGCCGCAAAGCTGAGAGGCGCTGGAATGAAGCGGGCAAAGACCCTGGTAACAGCGGCAGAACATAGCGTAGGAAGTAAGGAAGCACCGGAAGCGGCACGGATCGAACTGAAAAATCTGCTGAATGACATGGATGTATATACAACAAGGCTGGAGGAGCTGCTCCGGAACCTGGAAGAAAAGCTGAAGGAAATTCCGTACATTGATAAGCTAATGGCGATTAAAGGAATCGGTATGGTTACAGTGAGTGGATTTATTGCAGAGGTGGGCGACATTGGACGTTTTGACACCCCAAAACAGCTGCAAAAGCTAGCAGGCTATGCGATTGTAGCGAATGATTCGGGTAAGCATAATGGCGAAAGCCGGATCAGCTACCGGGGACGAAAGCGGCTGAGATATGTATTGTATGAAGCTGCGATATCGTTGGTCGGAAAAATGCGGAGTTCAGGCAGATCCACGAGTACTACCGGACACGCAGGGAAAATCCGTTGAAGAAGATGCAGTCAGTAGTGGCTGTGGCCTGTAAGGTGATAAGGGTCTTCTATGCGATTCTGACAAAAGGCATGGACTATGATGCAGAGAAGCTGCTGAGGGACATTCGCAGGCCACAGATACAAGCGGCATAGCAGCACAAAGAAAGGGCAATGAACTGTCACAGTTGAATTGAGCCTTTAAGAGGTAGTGTTGAAGGCTGAATTCAGCTGTGACAGGACAGCTGAAACATATGAAGACCGGACGGGGAAAACGTCCACCGTAAGGTGCCGGTTCGGGAATTAAACAGGACAGGTCAGTAAGACTTAATACAAAGAATGAGCCAGTAGTCGGCAGGAATAAACACCATAGGGCAGGACCCTGTAAAGGAGCTAAGCTGACACCCTGGTTATGGACAGGCGGGACGAAGGAAGTTAGGACCCGGCAGGAATGCTGGATGATCCTGGTAGACACGGGAGGTACGCTGCCGTAGAAGGATGGGTATACACAAGGCCATGTAAAACGGGAAACAGAGACGTTTTATTTCGTGTACCTAAACACCACTATTTTCGTACCAGATACAGAGAAATGTCCATTTCTATGGTTCATTCATCTGAGATATGTAACTTAAAATTCCTTGAAAAACAAGGAAAAACACTTGACTATATAGGGAGGTGTAATAAATTAGCAACGGAGAATATTTCAAAATTGATTCAATACAGGGTCTTAGAACATTTGCGATTATTGGCATAGTACTTTCGCACTGTCCATTTTTTAATATTGATAGCCTGCGTTATATTTTTGATTTTTTTCAAGCAGGTGGGCCGGCTGGCGTTTCTAATTTTATTTTTATTTCTGGCTTTTTAGTTTTTTTAAAATATGGAGAAAAGGGCATAGAACATCCTCTCAAATTTTTGATCAGCCATTTAAAAAAATTTTACTTGCTTCATATAATTACAATGGTGATAAACATTATTATTACTCGGGATTATTCAATAGTTAAAGTTATTGTAAACCTTTTTTTAGTTCAAACCTTAGTCCCCAATATAGGTATATACTTTTCGCTAAATGCGGTATCATGGTATTTATCTTTAGCTGCTGTTTTTTATTTATTAGCACCGATTTTATTAATTATTATAAGAAAAATGTGTAAAAATCCTATAATATCATTTCTGTCTATTGCAATATTGCAGATTATTATTATAATGATTGTTAAAGAAAAAAATAATATGCATTATTGGATTTATATAAATCCATTTTCGAGAATGCTTGAATTTACCTGGGGGGGGGTATTGGCCGGCATATATAAACAAAGAAATATTCCGCTAAGAAGTCGGGGCTATAAGGCAACTATTTGCGAAGGTATTACTTTAGTAGTAGGGCTTATTTCGTTTTGGCTATATAGTAGGGTTCCCTCATATATTGGTTTAGTATTATTGTTTATGCCATATTCTACATTATTATTATTGGTATTTCCCAAGGGGAATGGGGTGGTTTCAAAATATATTCTAAATAATAAAATAGTTTTGTGGATTGGTGATTTGAGCTGGATAATATTTTTAGTCGAAACTTTAATTATAACGCAGGTAAGCAGCTTAAGTCAATTTAATAATAAACCTATTATGAGCACTGTAACGGTACTGTTATTATGCGTTTTAATTGCAGATATCTATAAAAAATCAATTGAAAAATTGCATATTTTTTGGGGGAAAATAAAGATATATACTTTAAATTAATTACCAACAAGGCGCTGAACAAAGCTGTGATTTAAAAAATAAGTAACTTGGATTAAAGCAGTAGAGTATTACATTACTGTGAGTTTATCAAGGTTGCGAGAAAAAACAAAAATTCTTAATCGCGCTCTTGAACTACAAAATTTAAGAAAGGAATTTTATGATGCTTTGCTTTTACAAACATCATACAAAAATATAATGGAAATAAAATGTAATGTTCTTGATAGGCAGTATAAACAATATAAAAATGAATATGATGCCGCTGTGCTAGATGTATTAAATTCAGGGTGGTATGTACTTGGTAAGCAAGTAGAACAGTTTGAAGACAAATTTAAGAATTATGTAGGAGTTAATAATTGTGTTGGGCTAAATTCAGGTTTGGATGCTTTGAATTTAGCAATTAGATCATTAAGATTAGAAAAAGGTGATGAAATTATAGTGCCCGCTAATACATATATTGCTTCAGTATTAGCAATAACAGAAAATAATATAAGGCCTGTTTTTGTGGAACCTGATAAATATTATAATATAGATCCAGAACAGATTAAAAAGGTAATAACATCAAAAACCAAAGCTGTAATGTGTGTACACCTATATGGACAAGCTTGTAGAATGCAAGAAATTATGGAAATATGTATGCGTAATAACATTTATTTAATAGAAGATTGCGCTCAGTCACATGGTGCCTGTTATAAAAATAAGATGACGGGATCATTTGGACAAATTGGTTGTTTTAGCTTTTATCCAACAAAAAATCTGGGGGCTTTTGGAGATGGGGGAGCAATCGTATCTAATAATAATGATATAATTGATTATATTAGAATGATGAGAAATTATGGTAGTAAAGTGAAATATCATAATGAACTTGAAGGTATAAATTCGAGATTAGATGAACTACAGGCGGCATTATTATCTGTTAAACTTAGACATTTTGACGAATTTACAGAACAAAGAAAACAAGCGGCAAAAAGATATCTTAAAGATATATCTAATGAATTGATTTTTTTACCAGAGACAGCAGATG
>JARCFY010000389.1:0-20655 GCA_029233225.1 Lepidodactylus listeri | reverse complement strand
AATCGCTGGCGTTGCGTACGCACTGCCAGACTTCGGGCTGGTCGCTTACCGAGCAAGACCCGTTCAACAACGTAGGCCGTACCTGCATCGAAGCGATGGCCGCCGCTTTGGGGCATACCCAGTCGCTGCATACCAACGCGCTCGACGAAGCCATTGCCTTGCCTACCGACTTTTCTGCCCGTATCGCCCGTAATACGCAGATTTACATCCAGGAAGAAACGAAGGTTTGTAAGGAAATCGACCCGTGGGCCGGTTCGTATTATGTGGAAACGCTTACGAACGAATTGGCGCACAAAGCTTGGGCGTTAATCCAGGAAATCGAAAGCATGGGCGGCATGGCCAAAGCTTATCGAAACCGGCCTGCCGAAGATGCGTATCGAAGAAGCGGCCGCCCGTACGCAGGCCGCATCGACTCGGGTGTGCAAACTATCGTAGGAGTAAATAAATACCGCTTGGAAAAGGAAGCGCCCATCGATATCCTCGAAATCGACAATACGGCGGTTCGCCAGGAACAGGTGGGCCGATGAAAGACTTGCGGGCCAACCGCGACGAAGCGGCCGTTCAGCAGGCGTTGGCCGATATTACCGAATGTGTGCGCACGAAGAAGGGTAACTTGCTCGAATTGGCTGTAAAGGCAGCCGGGCTTCGCGCTTCACTGGGCGAAATTTCCGATGCTTGCGAAGAAGTGGTAGGTCGTTATAAAGCAATTATCAGAACTATATCAGGCGTGTATTCATCAGAAACAAAGAAAGATGCCGACTTCGTAAAGGCTTGCGAACTGGCAGAAAAGTTTGCTAAGAAAGAAGGTCGTCAACCCCGTATCATGATTGCCAAGATGGGGCAGGACGGGCACGACCGCGGTGCGAAAGTGGTAGCTACCGGCTATGCCGATTGCGGCTTCGACGTGGATATGGGCCGTTGTTCAAACACCGGCCGAAGCGGCTCGCCAGGCAGTAGAGAACGACGTGCACGTATTGGGCGTTTCGTCGCTGGCTGCCGGCCATAAAACGCTGGTGCCCCAGGTAATCGACGAATTGAAAAAACTCGGGCGGGAAGACATCCTGGTGATTGCCGGCGGCGTTATTCCGGCACAGGATTACGACTTCCTGTACAAAGCCGGCGTAACGGCTATTTTCGGCCCCGGTACGAACGTATCGAAATCGGCCGGCCAGATTCTGGAAGTGTTGCTGGGCGAATAAGCATTCGCTAAGCGGCGTTAAATAAAAGAAGCCCGGTTCCCTGCATATGGAACCGGGCTTTTGCATTCCGGTTATTTTATGTATCTTCGACGCGCTAATTAGGTATAAAACGAAAGAATATGGAAACGAAAGTGTGTCAGAGCTGCGGAATGCCGTTGCGGGAAGAAAAAGAGTTCGGTACGAATGCCGACGGCAGCAAGAACGAGGAATATTGCGTATATTGCTATCATGACGGGCAGTTCGCGCAGGATTGCACGATGGAGGAAATGATTGCCCATTGCGCCGAGTTTACCGACGATTTAATAAGGGTGCCCGGAACGAATTTTACGAAAGATGAGGCGATAGCCGGAATGCGCGAATACTTCCCGCAATTGAAACGCTGGAAGAAGTAAGCGCCGGAGTTAGCGTATCGGAAAGAAGCAGCCTTGAAAAGAACGCGGCAAGCCCGATAGAGCGGCGTCTCTTTCGATTAAATTCCCTTGTTTTAATCCTGCATCGTTATAAATCAGGACTAAAGCAAGGGAATTTTCGGCTTACAGATAATAAGCAAGCCGGCTTTATTTTGCTATGGGGAGACGGCCTTCTTTTCGCCCGTTTCCGTTATTCCTCCGGAGCGAACATCGGGTCCCAGGCCGGGAGCTTCACCGGCGTTTGCTTCAACACAGCTTTCACTTTGTCGGTGATGTATTTCTTATCCACTACCAGGCGGAACATATACTCGTCGAACCACTCGTCCGTCATAATCAGGTGGCCGTTATTGGCGCCGGGGCCCCAACTGTTTTCCACCATCCACTTCCTGGGTTTGCCCTGTGCATCCAAATCCACTGCCATCAGCGTCATGGCATGCGACGAGCCGCTGGAAAAGGTTTGGATGCGTTGCTTCTTATCCATGCCGAACGGGATGCCGAACAGCGAGCCGTAGTCGAAGTTATTCACGTCGAGCAAGCCTCGTTCACGGTCGAGGAACTTACCCACGTCGCACGAGAAGTACATCATCGTGCTGTCTTTGATGGAAGCGACGGCCATTTCCTTGATGTCTTCCACCGGCAGGTTTACGTATGTCCAGTTCTTTCCGTCGTACCGGTGCCGGTCGTAGTCGATTTCATACAGTTTATAATACTCCCGCGACGGGTCGTTCATCAGCATTACGTAGTTGTTTGTGAGGTCGTCGCCGATATATTCGCGGAAGAACGAAAGCGGCGTATATGTTTTCGTTTCCACCGGATTGCCCTGTGCGTCTTTCCGCGTCCAGGTGAATTCAGTGGGCGGCTCGCCTAAGTTAAGCACCAGCATCCGGTATACCGTTCCCAGCATGGCGGTTTTTTCCTTTTCCAGCTCGGCCGGCTTTTTGCCTTGCGCCGCCAGTTCGCGTAACTGCAACCCGAACTCTTTCAGTTTCAGTCCGATGAGGTTTGCCATCTGCCCCGTGTTTTCACTGCTGTGCGTTTCGGGCATCGCTTCGCGCGGCACTACCCCGTACTTGCCCAGAATATCCGAAATGCCGGTAAACTGGCCGCCGTCGCTCAGCGGGTTTTTGAACAGCCACTCCACCAGCTTGTCGTCCGCCGGCTTTTCGCGCGTGTCGATAATCCCTTGCAGGAACAAGTTCGCTTTCTCCAACTGGTCCCAGAAAAAAGAATAGTTTTGCGAGAACTGGAAAGCCCCCATGCCGTACTTTTCGATGGCCCGGCTCCGGAATACGTTCAGGCGGTGAACAGCCAGCAGCGCCCGGACGCTTTCTGGTTGGTAATGCCTTTCGATGGTACCCGGTGCGAAAAGTACGTGTCGATGTCGCCGGCGTTTTCGCCGTTCACGGCCAGCTTGCGGATGTCGTTGTTGGCGATGGCGTTCCGGATGGCCTTATCTGCCGGCGTGTTTTTATACGATTGTTTGATTTGCTGCAACATTTCCGGCGAAATGCCGCCCCCTTTTTGCTGTGCCTGTACTCCCAGGGCGATGCCGAGGACGAAAGCGGCCAGCCATAGCGTGTTCCGTTTCATAAATAATGGTGTTATTTTTAGTATATGATAAATTAGCCTGTATATATAATAGGTGTGCTTTTCCGGCAAATTTACTAAAACTCTTCCGCTTTTTCAAAGGAAAATAAAAAACGGGGCATGCCGGTACAGTGCCGTTTCGTTACGGACTGTAGCCTCATGCCCCCATCGGGGTTTGCTCTTCAGAGCGGAAATACGATTGTGCCGGTTAGTATCCCGGATTCTGGTCGTCTTTTAAGAGCGGATTCAAGTCCATCGCACTTGGGGAACCGGCATCAGGAGGATACGGTCGTTCCATTTTTTCTCGATTACCTTGTAGCCGTTGGGCGCATACGTGATACCCGACATCACCTGCTGCCCGTAAGCCGAGCCGTACCGGCGTATATCGTCGAACCGGTGTCCTTCGCCGGCCAGCTCGATACGGCGCTCGTTGCGTACAAACGCCAGGGCTTCCTCCTTCGAAGGCATCGAAGCCGGAACGGGGGCATGCCGCACCGGTCGCGCAAATCGTTCAGTGCCGCTTGTACTTCGCTATCCCAGCCCGAGTTAACGATGTGGGCTTCGGCAAATGTAAGCAATACTTCCGCATAGCGGATTACGGGGTAGTCGTCGGCGCTCGACGAATCCTGGTAGGGGGTAAGGGCTACATTTTCCGGTAACTATAGCCTGTCCACGATTCGTTTCCGTCGAACCCGGCTACTTCGGGTTTCCAGCGGTAGTAAAAATTGCCGCCTTTGAAATCCGTTTCGTGCCAGCCTTTGAAGGAAACAGGATAGAAGCGTACAGCCGGCTGTCGCGGTTACGGAACTCCTGCATATAAGCGTAATTCTTCAAGTCCATGCAGGTACTTTTGCGATATAGCTTGCCTGGTCGAGCGAGGCGACCTCATCGGTGATTTCTTCGAAATCGGCTTTCCGGGTTTCCATCGGTATCGGCTGGCGGATCGTTTTCCCGTCGATATCCAGTAAGCGTCTACCAGGTCTTGCATAGGCTCGAACGAGGAATAACCCGAACCCATCTGGCTGGCCGGATATACGTATAGCGCGACCAGTCGTAGTTATTGTCGTCGGCCATGTATTCGTGCGTGAGGATATATTCCGGATTCGCCGGCGATGCATTTTCACCGTGCCACAAGGTTTCGTAGCTGAATAATCCCTTGATGAATTTATCTTTATCGATTCCCTTGGCGGCAAAATCGATGAACTGTTCCATCTCGGCAGCTTCTTTTTTCTGTGCTTCGTTCAATGAAGTAATCCGGAACAAAGCATGATGTCCTTCCGCTATAACCGTATTCGCCGACGCCTCGGCTTCCGGGTAATTGCCGAAATACAAAGCGGCGCGGGCGCGCAAGGCCAATGCGGCGGCACGGGTAATACGTCCGGTTTCGTGTAAGTAGCCTCCGTTGTATTTGTCGGGTAATATTTCCGCTATGGCTGCCAGCTCGCTTAACACATACGCTTGTATTTTTCGGCCGGGTCGCGGGCACGTTGGGGGCATCGTATTCCATTACCGTTTCTACCAAAGGCACTTTGCCGAATTTGGTGGTGAGTTCCAAGTAACTCATGGCGCGGAAAAAGCGTGCTTCCGCCTTCATTCTTTCCTTCAAGGCCCCCTCTATATCGCAGGATTCTACTTTTTCCAGGAAATTATTTACTACCCGTATCGTGCTGAAACTGTATCCACGGTCTTCCGAGGTGCTCAGTTCGCTTTGTTGGATGGCTTCGTAAGGCCCTTCCCACGGCTTATGGCTGTGGGCATTGTCGGTACACATTTCGTCCAGATATCGAATCCTGTCATTTCGGCATAACAAGCATTCAGTCCGTACCAGGCATCTTTTTCCGTTTTCCAGAAACTCTCGGCCGATATGTCGGAAGGGGGCGTTACGTCCAAATCGCAGGCTGCGAAAGCAACAGCCGTGAAACCGAGCACAGTCCAATTTCTTATCTTTAAATTCATATCGCTTTTTGTATTGTTTTAAGTTACTTACTCAATTAAAAAGATACATTTACGCCGAAAGCTACCGATTTGGTGCCCAATGAACCGATACCGCGCCCGGAAGAAGCCTCCGGGTCGAAGTCTTTCATAATCTTATCGGCGCGGAGCGTAAACAAGTTCTCGCCGGTGAGGAAAAGCCGCAATGCAGACATGCCCAGCGGAAACAACGCGCGAAGGCACCCGGTATCCAGCGTAATAGTCTTGATACGGAAATAATCGGAGTCGAATAACTGGTAATCCGAGAAGTACTGGTTGTAATCGTCTAAACTATGGCCGCCGTAGATACGGGGATAAACGGCGTGCGGGTCCGGGGTTTCTTCCGTCCATCTGCCCATATGGAATTTACGCGGATTGGAATTCAGCATAAAAGCCGAAACCTGCTCCGACTCGAAAGCGGCATCGGTACCCGATACGCCCTGGCCGAAAACCGACAGCTCGAAATCTTTATATTGCAGGTTCAGGTTGATACCGTAAGTAAAGTCGGGCACGTCTTTCCCGATGATGGTACGGTCTTCGCCGGTGATAGCACTTCCCATGCTACATCTTCCCGTTGCGGAACGTATTTGATGTCGCCCGCTCTCGGCTTGCGTCCGTAAGTGTAATAATGTCCGGCATCGATTTCCTCCTGTGTATAAAGCCCGTCGGTTTGCAAGCCGTAGAAGGCGCCGATGGATTCGCCTTTACGCAGGATGTAGCGTATTTTATCGCCTCCGTTCTGGATAATATCGTCCGAGTCACCCATGTCGGTAATCTCGTTGTGGTTGGTAGCGAGGTTGACACTTACCATATACGAGAAGTCGCCGAACGATTTGCGATGGGTTACGGCCATTTCGAAACCGCGGTTACGCACTTTGGCGATGTTCTGCGACGGCGTGCTCCAGATACCGGTTTCCACCGGAACATTGTACCCCAGCAAAATGTCGCTGGTATTCTTGATATAATAATCGGCCGTTACGCTCAGCAAGCCGTCGAGTATATCCCAGTCCAGGCCGATGTCGGTGAGCTTAACTGTTTCCCAGCCTAATTTGGTATTGGCTGGTTTCGACTCCAGCACGCCTTGCACGGCCGTATTGTCGAAGTTATAATTAGCCCCGTTGTTGTACAGCTGGAAATAGTCGTAATTACCCACATTATTGATGTTGCCCAGCGTACCCCAGGAAGCGCGTATCTTCAGGTTGTCGATCCAGTTTGCCCGGCTCATGAAACTTTCCTGGCTGATTCGCCAGCCGGCCGAAAAAGAGGGGAATACGCCCCAGCGGTTATCTTTGTAAAAACGGGAAGACGCGTCTGCGCGCAAGTTCGCTTCGAACAAGTAACGGTCTTTAAAGCTATAGTTTACCCGTCCGAAGTAAGAAAGAATCTTATACTCATACAGCGCATCGCCGTCCGGCTGGTCTTTACTGATTTCGGCCCCGGTAGTGATGTCTTTGAAATCGTCGGTTACGAAATCCTTGTATTTCGAATACAAACGCTCGTATTTGTAATGCTCGTACGAAGTACCGCCTAAGATATTAAAGGCGTGGTTGTTGTTCGACCAGTCGTAACGGGCCGTCAACGTGTACAGGGTACGTTCCGAACTTTGCCAGGTCATATCCATCACATTCGTATACACGCCGGTTCCGGGAATTTCGGTACCTGTTTCGAAGTTCTTTACGTTGTCTTGCAAAGCCGTATAGCCTTTCGATTTGCTTTCCCAACCTTTAAATACGCCCTGGCCGGAAATGGTAAGTCCTTTTACCGGCGTGAGATCGAATCCCAGGTCGATCATCGTGTTATCGGTTTTGCCGTTCGACCAATTGCCGGAACTCAATGCTTTCAGCGGATTACCCGTTATAAAAGACTGGGTAGCCGTTTTGCCGCCTGCGATAGAACCCCATTCGCCGTTAGACTGTTGGCCTACCATAATGGACGGAACCAACAGGAAATTACCGATATAAGCTACGCCATGCTCCGTTTTGTCTGTATTGCGGATAAATTTTACACCCGATTTCAAGGTGAGCCATTTCGTTACGTCGGCCGTTACGCTGGCATCCAAATTATATCGCTGCGAACTCTGGCCCGGCATGAATTTATCGTCGTACAAGTATCCCAGTCCGGTGAAGAAACGTATTTTATCGCTTCCGCCGCTGAAGTTCAAAGAGTGCTGGGTGGTTACCACGGGGTTGTCCAGTACCAGGTCCGACCATTTGGTATTGGGGTAATAGTCGGGCTTGGAACCGTCACGGAACCAACGGATTTCTTCGTCCGAATAAGCCGCATTTTTACCGTTTTCGGGGTTGCGGTTGTAAAATGCTTCGTTCAGTAGCGTGGCGTAATCCCACGAATCCAGTACGTCAGGCAAGTAAGTAGGCATTTTCAATCCGACATATCCGCTGTACGATACGCTCATTTTTTCTTTGCCTCCCTTTTTGGTGGTTACCAGTACGACGCCATAAGCCGCGCGGGAGCCGTAAATAGCCGAAGAGGCTGCATCTTTCAAAAAAGAAATGGATTCGATGCTGTTCGGGTCGAGGTTGGAGAAAATAGTGGCGTCGGCAATCGCCCCGTCGATTACATACAAAGGAGAGGAAGTGCCCAGGTTACCCCGCCCGCGAAAGTTGATGGAGGGCGTTTGTCCCGGTCGTGAAATAATCGTAACGCCCGGTACCGTTCCTTGTACGGCAGCCAGTACGTTTTGCTGTACCCGGTCTTTGATGTCGTCGGTACTGATAGCCGATACCGCTCCGGTTAAATTCACTTTCTTTTGCGTACCGTATCCTACCACCACCACTTCGTCCAGCGCTTTGGTGTCTTCTTGTAGCGTAACGGTTAAAACGGATTGCCCTTTAACGGGGATTTCCCGGGAAAGGTAGCCTATATACGACACCGTTAATTTGGCGTCAGCCGGTACCGATAGCGTAAAGTTTCCGTCGGTATCGGTGATGGTACCGTTGGCAGGAGCGTTTTTTTCAATTACATTCGCTCCGATTACGGGTATGCCTTGCAAATCGGTTACGGTACCCCGCAACTGTACTCTCTTTACCGGCTGCTGTGCGGCCGGCGTTTCTTTCGAATGTTTGTTTTCGGTGGCATTTCCGGTTGCTTTGAATAAGGCGATGTGTTTATCGCGGATAACGTAGCGGATATTTTCTCCCTGGAAAAGAAAATCCAGTATTTCCGTTACGTTTTTTTCGTGTACGTTGACCGAAACCCGGCGGGTGGCGTTTATTTGTGCCGTATTGTACGTAAAATAAAATTCGCTTTTCTTCTCTATATTGAAAAGCACTTCGCGTACGGTTACGTTTTCCATGTCCAGCGAAAACCGGACGGATTGGGCGTAAGCCGTATTCGCCGAGGAAGAAAAGGTTGCCAGTAAAAAGAATGCCAGCAAGCATTTTCCGATAAGTAAATTTTTTTTTAGCCAAGACGACCGGCTCGGACTGCATGGCGTGTTTTTTTCCATAATACGATTCATACGTTTTTAATGATTAGTTAATACTGAAGTGTGTCGTTTTCCGGCATTTCCTTCATCCGGCCCGGAGGCAATTTCGCTCCGGGAATACAGGTGCGTTACTGTTTCTTCATAGGCCTGTTTATTTTACGGGTTTGAATAACTGGATACGGTTGCCGGCAAATACATAATCCGTTTTGCCGGTTGCCTGCAATAGGCCGAGTATCTGCCGGATAGTAGCCGATTCTTTAAAGTGGCAGGTAAACACTTCTTTGGCCAGTGCCGTGTCGGAGAGTTGGATGGAAATGTCGTACCGGCGTTCCAGCACGGGTACGATTTCTTCCAGCGTTTTATCTACGAATACGATTTCTCCTTTCGTCCACGATTTGACCAGGCCGGTTTCTACCTGGCGCATTAGCCTCATGCCCGTTTCCCGGGTGTAGGTAATTTGCTCGTTCGGCTTTAATTCCGTTTTTTTCTCTTGTGAGTGGGTGGCTACTTCTATCTTCCCTTCGGCTAAAGTGATTACCTGGCTTTCGTCGGGATAGGCTTGCATATTGAATTGAGTGCCGAGCACCTTGACGGATAACAGGGGGGATTGTATGATAAACGGCCATTCTTTGTTGGAGGTTACTTCAAAAAAGGCTTCGCCCGTTAGCCGGACTTTCCGGCATTCTTTTGAAAATTCCGACGGGTAAGTAAACCGGCTTTCCGAATTAAGCCATACGCGGGAACCGTCGGGAAGCCGTATCGAGCTGCGTTGCCCTCTCGGCACTTCTACCGTACGGAAAGAAGGAGCGGCCGGTTTGAAAGCGTAGTAAGCCGAAAGACCTATCGAAATAAGAAGTACGAGTGCAGCGGCATAGCCGTACAGGAGGCGGAAGATGCGGAGCCTCCGTTTCGCTTTGTTTCCGGTATCCGTACGCATGGCCGTTTTTTTTTGTGAGGAGGCGAGCCCGTTCCGGAAACGGAGATAGGCTTTTTCTATTTCCTTTTCGTCGGAATAGTAGAACTCTTTTTTCAGGCTCCATATCCTTTCCATCTCGAACAGCCACTCGGCATGGGCCTTGTCGGCAGCGAGCCAGTTACTTATCCGCCGGGTGTCGGCAGGGGTGCAGGTGTGGGTGAGAAACCGTAAAAGTAAAGCGTCGTCCATGCTTTTTTTATCCTTTATAAGCAAGACGATTCGCTACGGGGTGACTACGTAGCGCAACAGACGGTTTTTTTCAGTTAAGCGGCGTAAGTAAAAAGATAAGGAGAAAGAGGTTTTTTAAATCTTTCCGTAAGAATTTCACTGCCTGGTAAATATGCACTTCCACCGTGCGGGGGGAAATGTTCATGGCCCGGGCTATTTCTTTGTGCGTCATATCGTGGAAATAGCATAAGCGGAAAGCCTGGGCGCATTTGGGAGGCAGTTTGTCTACCGAGGTTTCGATAATTTCGCGCAGGTCCTGGTTGATAATTTGTTTTAATACGTCGTTCGTATCGGAGCCGCTTCCCAGAAACGACAACCGACTTTCGGCTATCCGTACGCGCGATTCGTATTCCTCTACCACCAGTTGGTGCTTGATGTGGTCGAGGCATTTATTTTGTAGCCATTTGTACAGGAAAGAGTGGATTCTTTCCGCTTCGATTGTTTCCTTTTGTTCCCAGTAAGAGGTAAAGATTTCCTGAACCAGGTCTTTCGCTATCTGGTCGTCGACAAAACGGCATGCCAGTCCCATTAATTTGGGATAAAAAAAATGAAAGAAACGACTGAACTCGGTTTCGTCTCCTTTTTTCACTTTTTCTATGTCGATTTGCGTCACCATAGCGGGCTATAATCTTATTGTTCGAGCTTTTTTCCTGCGTTTTCAGAAACGTAAAAGAGGGTTGCTCTCTTCTCCGGTTTGTTTTTCAAAGGATGCTGCGGCGAAGTTAGTTAAAACTTTTGATATATTTTTGCTGTTTTTTTGACCGGTACGCTTTCGGTTTACGGTGCGTGGCAGGTATTATAAAAGTGAATGGGTTGTTTTGTAGGCGATTGTATTAAAGAGAACCGAAAAAATAAAAATGGAAAGTTTTCTTTTTTATACATAACAGACACCGGGACCGGCGAAGCGGGGCTGATACCGGAGCCGCCGGCTTTACCCGAGGCTCCGGCGTATAAGTTGCTTGCGTGGTTCCGGCTACCGTTTTTGCGGAAGCAGGTTGCTTTTACCGGCCGCTACGCGGTGCCTGATAGGCGAAGAGCCGGTTTTCCGCTAATGCTTCGTACTTGGTTCCCGGGCGTCCGTAGTTGCAGTACGGATAAATGCTGATGCCGCCGCGGGGCGTAAAGATACCGGTTACTTCGATGTATTTCGGGTTCATCAGCCGAATGAGGTCTTTCAGGATGATGTTTACGCAATCTTCATGAAAAGCGCCGTGGTTGCGGAAACTAAACAGATAGAGTTTCAGGCTTTTGCTTTCCACCATCCGTACGTCGGGGATATAATCGATGTAAATCGTGGCGAAATCCGGTTGCCCGGTGATAGGGCAGAGGCTGGTAAATTCAGGGCAGTCGAAGTGTACCCGGTAATCGTTTTCCGGATGCTTGTTGGTAAAGGCTTCCAGTACTTCCGGCGCATACGTTTGCTTGTACTCCGTGCGGCCGTTTCCCAATAAAGTGAGTTCTTTTTCTTCCATAAGTCAATAATCGGTGTTTTTAGTTTGCAGGTAGGTTTCCAATCCCTGTTTCCGTAACTTGCAAGCCGGGCAATGGCCGCAGCCGTCGGCTACTACGCCGTTGTAGCAGGTAAGCGTTTCGTTGCGAACCAGCTCGAATACGCCCAACTCGTCGGCCAGCGCCCATACCTGCGCTTTGTTGCGCCACATCAGGGGTGTGTGAATTACGAACGGATAATCCATCGCCAGGTTCAGCGTTACGTTGAGCGAGCGGATAAAGGTGTCGCGGCAATCGGGATACCCGCTGAAATCGGTTTCCGACACGCCCGTTACGATATGCCGTATCCCTTTGCTGCGTGCCAGGATGGCGGCGAACGACAGGAATACCATATTCCGTCCCGGAACGAACGTATTGGGGTAACTGCCCTCCGGTTGCTCTTCGTCCATGGGGATGTCGGTATGGGTGAGCGAGTCGGCCGATAACCGGCCCAGCAGCGATACGTCGAGTAGCTCGAACGGAACGTTCGCTTTCCGGGCGATGGCGGCGGCGATTTCGGTTTCCTCCCGGTGTTTCTGTCCGTATACGAACGATACGGCGCATACAGGCGAAAAGTTTTCGAGTGCCCAGAACAGGCAGGTAGTAGAGTCCTGTCCTCCGGAGAAACAAACTAAAGCGGTTTCTTTTTGTTCCATTTTTATTATGTTTCGGATAAACGGTGATACCTGATGCCCCGGCACAACCAAGCGGCCCCCCTCTTCTGCCTTGTACTGCTTTTCTTTGAACCCGTCACACCTAACGCGAGCTTTGTTGCTGCGCCCGGCTCGTAACTATCTTCGTTTAAAGAATAAATCGACGGCAGGTTGCGCCTTGCATAACCGGAGCAATCATTGATTCGGCTTGCACGAGCTTGGAAATACGCCAAAAAGAAGAGGAAAATTCCGTATGGGGCCGCCCGGTTGAACCCGGAATGCCGTTTTCTTGTTTTTTACGTGGTTGAGCAAGCACACGGAAGCGATCTTCTTCGGGCAACAAAGATAAAGAAGATTGCCGGTTGGCGCATGCTTTTTTACTACTTTATTATAGTTTGCTGACTCTCAATGATGGAATAAAAAACTAAAAAATAATTGCCGCCAATTGTTGCACAATTCGAAAAGACATTCTATCTTTGCATCGCAATTCAGAGGAATGGCAGTAAAAAAAGAAATAAGGTGCGTTAGTTCAGTTGGTTAGAATACATGCCTGTCACGCATGGGGTCACGGGTTCGAGTCCCGTACGCACCGCTGGAAGAAATAGTCACAACTATCTCTTTATATCTGATAATAAGGTATTTATGCGTGGTTAATGATAAGAATTTGAGGTCTTTACATTGTAAACACTTCATTTTTTATCATTCTTTTTCATGATGTTTCACCTAAAAAGTAACTGATATGATACCGCGCATGATACTACATTTGACTTTTCAACATAATGCTGCAAACAACAGTATTATGAAGTATCCTACATTACGCTTTGTATTCGACCGTAAACATGTGGCGACAAAGCAAAAGAAAGGGCTTGTTCAGCTTGAAATTCTCTCACAAGGCAAACGCAAGTGGATTGGAACCGGAGTAAAATTATACTCCGACCAATGGAATGATCGAAAAAAAGTCATTAACTCCGCCGATATGTTGCAGCTTAATCAGCGGCTTGATGAAATGATGCGCATTATTCAAGATTGGATAAATGATTTGATACGTCGTAAGGAGGCGTTCGAATTCGAAAAGTTAGACGCCTTCTTGAAATATCTTAACCATTCCGAAAACTATATTGAATTCCTGGAACGTTGTATAAATGAGAGGAACGATATAACCGAAAGTACAAAAAAATCCCATAGAGTACTTATTTCTTCCCTCAAAGAATTTGGCGGCATCAAATATATGAGTGATTTGACCTCACAGAATATCAAGCTATATGATAACTGGCTTCATGGAAAAGGGTATTCACAGCCCACTATACACAATTATCACAAACGGAATAAAGTGTATATACACGAAGCGATGGCATTAGGCTTAATACGTGAATATCCATACACTGGAGTGACCATCAAGAGAGGAAAACATAAAATACGCCGGTTCTTGTACGAGGAAGAGCTAAATCAAGTTCGTAACGCCATGATTCCCAGTGAATCAATCAGTAGGGTGCGAGATTTATTTGTATTTCAGTCGTTCACCGGGCTTGCTTATGCCGATTTGGCAAAATTCAATTTTAAAAAAGACGTAATACGACACAACGGAAAATACATCATCCGGGATATACGTACAAAAACGGAAGAGAACTATTACATTATATTGCTTTCTCCGGCGCTGGAAATTTTGAGAAAACACAATTATCAGCTGCCTATCATTAGCAACGCTCAATACAACCTTCGCCTAAAATTGGTTGCTGATTATGCCGGCTTGGACAAAAACTTGACTACGCACATGGCGCGTCATACTTTTGCCACTCTTGCCTTAACTAAAGGAGTACAATTTAATATTGTGTCTAAAATGCTTGGACATAGTAGCCTCAAAACAACCGAAGAGTATGCCGCAATATTAAATAATGATGTGGTAAAAGGCTATGAAGTCTTTGAAAACAAAATAAGCGGGTAAACTCCCGCTTATTCCAGTTCCTATCGGTGCTTTCTTTCAAACTGCAACAGACTCGATTATGTGTTTATAATAACGTACCTCTCGCACGTATTTCATACACTCGCCATTTGGAAATTCACTTTCGCACCGCTCGTTTAAGTCCAGTAGAAGCCCTACCAGTTTATCGGTAGTTTGTAGAATGTTATACGCAGCCTCATTTCCATTCATTTGTAAATCCTTCAACAAGGAAATAAGTCGATCGGAAATTCTGATTCCCTCAACTTCAATATAATTCCTGGCTTTCATAGTATTACTCTTTAAAGTTCAGTCTAAATATAAACTTTTTAGCCAATAAAACAAAATATAAAAAGATATTTCTTAAAGAATTAAGGCCGAAAATTTTCCCTTTCAGAAATATATATATTTATAGAAGCCATAACTTACCACAAGGTTAAATAATCACAATATCTATATCTATTATAGCCATATTAATATTCAAAACTTTTTTGCCACATCTCTTCCTAACCAATTTGTTTCTCCTACAGAAAGACATTAATACTACCAAATTATTTACAACTTTTTAAAGCCCTATTTTGATTTTAATTTATTGTGTATTAGAGAGAAAACTATTTAGTTTTGCCTGTATGGAAAGGATAAAATCACATACAAACCTCAAGATTCACGCTGTAGAAGTAAGCTATCACCTCTTACTCCCCTATGCCGATGCCGGAATAAGAGCCGGCTTTCCATCTCCGGCACAGGATTACATGGACATTGCAATAGACCTCAATAGGGAACTGATACAACACCCGGCTGCAACCTTTTACGGGCGTGTGGTAGGCGATTCGATGCGTGATGAAGGAATCCAGGAAGGAGACATCCTGATTATTGACAAATCACTGGAAGTACAAGAGGGTGATTTGGTAGTTTGTTGCGTAGATGGAGATTTTACCTTAAAACGCATCCATATCGAAAAAGAAGTAATTTGGTTAGTGCCTTCCAATACAGACTTCCCGCCGATTAAAATTATTCCGGACAATGATTTTATCGTATGGGGAGTAGTAACCTATACCATTAAGAAAAACCGAAAGAGAAGAAGATGATCGGACTGATAGACTGCAATAATTTCTTCGCCTCATGCGAACGGGTATTCAATCCGGGCTTGCGTAACCGACCAATCGTTGTTCTGTCGAACAACGACGGTTGCGTGGTGGCTCGAAGTAACGAAGCAAAAGCACTCGGGATCGGGATGGGTGTGCCGGTATTCGAGGTAAAAGAAATTATCGAGAAAAACGGTATCGCGGTCTTTTCTTCCAATTACACCCTTTATGGGGATATGTCACACAGGGTAATGAGCATACTTCATGAGTTTGTTCCACAGATAGAGGTATATTCCATTGACGAGGCTTTTCTATCATTCGAAGGATTTAATCACTTGGATTTATACGAATACGGTAAAAATATAGTCCGGACTGTAACCAAAAGTACCGGCATTCCCGTGTCGCTGGGAATCGCGCCGACCAAAACGTTAGCCAAGATAGCGAGCAAATACGCTAAGAAATACAAAGGGTACAAAGGGGTTTGCATTATTGACACCGAAGAGAAACGCATTAAAGCCCTACAACAGTTTGAGGTGGGTGATGTGTGGGGCATTGGGCGGCAGTATATGCGTCGGCTGGAATATCACGGTATAAAAACGGCCTATGATTTTACATTACGCTCCGAATCTTGGATAAGAAGAGAAATGACAGTTACGGGAGCACGAACTTGGAAAGAATTAAAAGGCATTCCCTGTATCGCACTGGAAACGGGAGGCGCCACAAAGAAAAGTATTTGCACCTCCCGGAGCTTTGGGGAAATGACAGAAGATTACGAAGTATTGCGCGAGGCTGTTGCCAACTTTGCCGCCGCCTGTGCCAGAAAATTAAGAGAACAAAATGCTGCGGCGAACATTATGCAGGTCTTTATCTTAACGAACCTGTTCCGCGAGGATTTACCCCAATACTGCCAATATCGTAATTTTACTCTTCCGGTTCCAACAAACAACACTTCCGAACTTATCCAGTACTCCGGCCTTCTGCTTAAAACTATCTTCCGGAAGGGATACCAGTATAAAAAAGCCGGCGTAATGGTTATGGACATCGTTCCAGCCGAGCACATTCAAATGAACATTTTCGATAAACGCAACCGGGTCCGGGATAAAAAGATTGTATCGGTTATGGATACACTTTCAAAAAAATACGGAACCCACATTATCAAGTGCGCCACCCAGGGAAATGGCAAAAAATGGAAACTGAAGAACGAATTTATTTCTCGAAGGTTTACTACGAACCTGGACGACATAATTCAAATAAAATCATAAAATTAGCCCGGCGGAAAACCAACCGGGCTAAACTTGAGCTGCCGAAACCTCGCTACCTCATGGATAGCGTGGATGTCTTTTAAAAAAAGCACGATACCCAGCGCCAACTGTGGCTTCGGCAAGCCCTCTACGAACACTGGGTTCATGCTTTTTGCAAAGATAGGGGTTTGGTTGGGATTTGCAAGGACTTCGGAAAAGAATAATGAAAGATTTACCGTAAAGCCGATAGAGTTACCCCTAATTAGAAAAAAGTCTTTTTATCCATCTCCATGGAGCTCCCAAAATAGTAGAAAACCAACCTCTGGATTGAGAGTGTTCAGGTCTCTCTTCACTTGCATCGTCAGTTTGGCTTTCCTTTTTTGAATCTTCTTCTACATCTTCCTCTTCTCTCTCATGTTCTAATGATGATAATTCAGGAACTTTCTCTACTACATCCATTTCTTCTGCAGATTCTTCTTCCGAACCGATTTCCATTTTTCCTCGTCCTTCTGAAAATGATTCTGAGTCTTCGATTATTTCTTCTATTCCTGATGAAGGGGTAGAAGATGAGGAACTTTCTTTCAACTGTCTTTGAGCTATTATATCTTCAGCCACTAAACCTACTAAATGAGCTAATATACCACCTTGATGGGCAAAAGGATTATCTAAATGTTGCTCTGGAAATAAAGCATCTCTTTGTTGTGCAATAAGGTTTCCTATTGCCACCTCTAAATCATCCCCAATCAAACCACCACTAACAAGATTATAACAATCAATTACAATAGTACCGGCCATTTCTGCCATTCCTCTTTCCTCTACCTTATCTTCGGGATGATGTACAGACTTCAGCTCGATATGTGGCCCTGTAGATGCAATTGATAAAGTACCAACGATATGATGAGGATCCCTAGGATTACCCCATTGTGTATGAAATAGTTTGCTACGTTCGATGTTAAACCCCATTTCATCATCCCTTCTTGCTTCTTCTCTATATTCATGGGCTAATGTAGCACTACGACTATCAAATAAGCTCATTTTACCACTATCAATATCATCACCTAAAGTCCAATCTTGATTTCCTCCAAATCCTTCGGGTTGCCTTCCTCTAACTTTATCCTCGCGTCCTGCATTAGGTCTCCACCATTGGTCATCAACTAGTGTTGGAATTTTTAAATGTTTCACCGGGAACTGATATTGTGTGCCATTTTTAACTACCATGTAATGCTTTAATTGACCTGTATAATCATGTTCGCCCACATGCAAAGTTGCGTTTGTTGTATTATGCTCACCCTTACTTACGTCCATTTGCATATCTTCCTCGGGAATATCAGCAACTGTGACATTACCTTTGTCATTATCTTTCCCTTCGTTCGCTCGCTGAATCACATTTCTTGGAGCTGATTTTGCCTGAATTGCATTGATAAATTTAGCTTGCCTTACCGCCTCTGGCCTATTATCCTCCCTATATACCCTTCCTCCGCCCGGTTTACTCTGGATAGTTCTGGAAGGGGATTCTTGATGTGTTTTTTCGGTGTACATGTTAATCTCAAGGTAACTTAGAGGATAAATATTTCCTATAGCCCGTATTTATAGAATATCAAAAAAGTTGACCTCTTCGTTCTGCGAGCTTTTTCGTTAACAGTTCAGCCATTTCTATAATCTGCGAATGTTGATCTTTATCTGGATCATATTTATAATATCCAATATTGGATATCACATCGAACTGAGTAGGCTCACAATCTTTAAAAATAATAGGAATAACAGTATGATTACCAAACTTAACCTTAAATATATCAGATTCGAATTTTGTCCATAATTTATTAGGATAATATTTATCTAAAAACACTACAACAAATTCGGCATTCGACTTATAAATGGGATCAAAATATTCAGTTAAGTCTTCTCCTAATATTTTATGTTGTTCATTATAATCATAAAACACACTACAATCATATTGATAAATTAACACATCGGCCAATTCAGCAACCAAACTTCTTACTTCCCCAGCAAAAGACAATGCGAAATCATACTCTTTGTCACAATCAGCCAGACTAAGCCCGATTTTATTAGCAAATTCTTTCCAATTTATATTTTGTAGATAAAATATAAACTTAGGATCTTCTATAGTTAAAATTTTGGAGATTTCATCGTAATGAATAACAGATCTAATGCTATCATTACCATTAATTAATTTAGTAAGAAAGCCTTTATCTATTACCTGAGAAATACTTGCTTTATGATTTGGATGAGTAGTATAGACTTCACTCATCCTAATTGACCAATCACGTGACTGTGCTAACCAATATAACAAATGCAAATAAGGAGCTCTTCCTCCACTTCTCGCACGTGTACCTACTGCAAATTCCTTTGCTTTTTTATCAAACACGCGTGTTAAATCAATCATTATTTTATCTACTACACAATTTACATCTGTCGTCAATACTTTTTTTTTCGTTGTAGTTTGGATAAGATTTTCCATCATACATAATTCTTTGCATAAAAGCTGAGTTATATGAAAACTACCATTCGCTTTCCGAACAATATTTTCTTTATAACGAATATCAATGTTTAATTCTGTCTCACCCTTTTCTATAAGTTCCAATATCTTTTTATCGGGATTGATTTCAAACTTAACAGTAGTTATTCTATTATTTAAATCTGGAGCCAAATCTATTAAACTATCCCCAGCTTTATTAATGCCAATCAGAACTAATTTTAAATCTATTCTTTCTTCATCAGCAATTGTTTTCATTAAATCAGATAATCCAATCTTGATCTCTTTAGCTAATAAATGAAAATCATCAATGATAATAATTCCTTTATTGTGATTATCTGCTAATAATTGCTCGATAACAGATTTGTCGTTTTGTTTTCTTGGTGTTAAAATTTTATAGCTTGCATTATCTAACCCCAAAGATTCAAGTCCTTTAATAATACAAGTAGTTTTCCCTATTCCTGAAGGTCCTTCAACAATCAAACATTTCCCCTTTGTTCTAAGAGCAACAATAATTTTTGTATACTCATTCGGTTCTACAAAAGTATATGTAGGAATTCCTGCATCTTTATATACATCTTCAATGTAAGCCATAAATAGAAATAGTTTTATACAACAATACAAAAATGAACAAAATCAACCATATATCAAAGCAATAATATATATTTGCTTCAATTCAATACTAACTTTTCCTTATTAACCATCTAACCACATACCCAACGCCAAGTATAAGAACCCCGGACAGTACCCCTATCGCCCATCCGCCTACATCCATCTTCGTCTGCTGCCACCGGGTAAGCTGTTTCTCTATCGGGTAAGGAACCCGGACGGTATCGTTTATAAGCAATGTATCCGTTATCAATTTGTCTTTATACACGTATCGCCACCGGTCGACGAAAACCGTATCGCCTTTATCCCTGATATACACAGAATCCTGGACGTAGATGCTATCCCGCTGCAACCGGTCTTTATACTCGGTACGGACGGATTCGACCGGTACGTACTGAATCCGGCTCCGGCAACCTGTCAGCGAAAACAACAATAAGGCAATGGTTGCAATGGGAAGTGCTTGTTTCACGGCTTTCCGATATAATCCAGAATCCCTTTTATGCAAATATCCGTTACGCATTGTTTCCCCTCTTCCGATAAAAGAAACGCTACATCTTCTTTGTTATCCTGGAAGAAGTTCTCCACCAAAACCGCCGGGCAGAGCGTATCCCGGCAGATGGCGAGGTTCTCGTACCAGTAATCCTGCCCGGGAGAAGGCTTACGAACGACAACGCCTTGCCCTATGGCTTCTTGTGCCAGGCAAGAAGCCAGACGCTTACTATTCGCCGAAGCATTATTCGATACGAACACGCTCCACCCTTTCGCTTTCATCCACGTAGCACCGTTTCCGGCCGCGTTACAATGCAAAGAAACCAGAATAGTCCGCCGGCCGGATGCCTCGTAAATCCCGTTTGCCCGCCGGCAACGCTCTTGCAAAGGAATATCGGTTTCTTCCGGTACCAACCGCTCGGCGTCGATACCCTTCTTTTTTAATTCAGCTACCACCCGGGCGGCAATCTCCCGGCAATAAGCGTACTCCCTTAACCGTCCGTCCGGCGAACGCTTGCCCGGCGTGTTCTCACCGTGGCCGTTGTCAATCATTATTTTCATTCCTTTTCCAATTTATTTCCGTTTATACTGTCGAACTCTCTTAACTTGGTTATAATCGCCTTCGGGAAAAAGCCCGGGCAAATCTCTTCCACATTCTCGATAATGCTTAACGCCTCCCGAACCATCAGGGCCGAACAAGCGAAGTACCGGAACCAGACAAAACTTTCTACCAACTCGCCGGCGATAGAAAAATTGCTCATCACATGCGAAAGTACCAGTACACAACTGTAGATAATCAGCTTCTTTGCTATCATGCCCCATGCCCGGCTACTTATATCGTGCC
>JARCFY010000388.1:0-20745 GCA_029233225.1 Lepidodactylus listeri | reverse complement strand
GGAATTGAGCAATGCTCTGATGCTTGCCGATATAGTTGATATGTTCGTAAATCTCGTCAGCAATAACAATGACCTGCGGATGTTTTGCCAATACGGCAGCCAGTCCGGCAAGCTCTTCCTTACTATATACCGAACCGGTAGGGTTTGACGGAGAACAGAGAATCAACGCTTTTGTCTTGGGGGTAATGGCAGCTTCCAACTGTGCAGGAGTAATCTTAAAATCCTGCTCGATGCCCGCCGTTACAATCACCGGAGTACCTTCCGCCAACTTTACCATTTCAGGATAGCTCACCCAATAAGGAGCAGGCACGATAACCTCATCACCCGGTTGACCAATACCATTACAGTATTACATACAGACTGTTTAGCACCGTTGGCACATGAAATCTGAGCGACTGTATATTCCAAACCGTTTTCTTTTTTCAGTTTCTCTACGATAGCATTACGCAAAGCCGGATACCCCGGAACCGGAGAATAGCGCGAAAAGTTGTCGTCTACAGCTTTTTTTGCAGCTTCCTTAATATGGTCGGGAGTATTAAAATCGGGTTCCCCTACGCTCAGGTTAATAACATCAACGCCTTGTGCTTTGAGTTCGTTACTCTTCTGTGACATAGCAAGCGTCGCTGAAGGCGACAAGCTGTTCAAACGGTCTGATAGCTGATTCATTTTGTATTGGTTTTATTGTTATTGAGTGAATTTTGTTGCAAAATAAACTATAATATTTGATATATGAAAGCAAACAGGCAGTTTACTTATTAAAATGCAGCGTATGTCCCATTCGTTCTTTCTTTGTTTTCAAATACCGTTCGTTATATTGGTTCGGTTGTATCTCAATACCCACATTCTCAATGATTTCAAGTCCGTATCCTTCCAGCCCAATACGCTTTACCGGATTATTTGACATCAACTTCATTTTAGCAACGCCAACCTCATGCAGAATCTGAGCACCCACTCCATAATCACGTTCATCGGCATCAAAGCCCAAGTGCAAGTTCGCATCTACCGTGTCATATCCTTCTTCCTGCAATTTATAAGCAGCAATTTTATTCATCAGACCGATGCCACGTCCTTCCTGATTCATATAAACAATTACTCCCTTACCGGCTTTCTCAATCATCTCCATTGCTTTGTGAAGCTGTTCGCCGCACTCACATCGGCAAGAGCCGAATATATCACCGGTCATGCAAGACGAATGGACACGTACCAATATAGGTTCGTCTTTCTCCCATGTTCCTTTAATAAGGGCAATGTGTTCCATGCCGTTTGACTTCTGACGGAAAGGAATCAGACGGAAATGTCCGTGCTGTGTGGGCATATCCACTTCAACACCTCTTTCTACAATAGACTCCATACGCATGCGGTAAGCAATCAGGTCTTTGATAGAGATTATCTTTAGGTTAAAACGCTTGGCAACTTCTACCAACTGGGGCAAACGCGCCATCGTACCATCTTCATTAATAATCTCAATCAGTGCGCCGGCAGGATAGAGTCCGGCCAATCTTGCCAGGTCAACAGTAGCTTCCGTATGTCCGGCACGACGTAGGACTCCACGCGAACGGGCACGTAACGGATTAACATGTCCCGGACGTCCTAAGTCAGTCGGTTTGGTAGCAGGATTAGCCAACGCCTGGATAGTCATTGCACGGTCATGCATAGATACTCCGGTTGTACAACCTTCAAGCAAATCGACAGTTACGGTAAACGGAGTTTCGTAAATAGAAGTATTGGCAGACACCTGCATGTCCAGTTCCAGTTCTTCACAACGTTCTTCGGTGATAGGAGCGCAAAGCACGCCACGACCGTGAGTTAACATGAAATTCACTTTCTCCGGAGTAATCTTCTCGGCAGCAATGATAAAGTCTCCTTCATTTTCACGGTCTTCGTCATCCACTACAATCACAAAGTTACCGGCTTTGAATTCAGCAATAGCCTCTTCTATGGTATTCAATTTGATTTCTTCCATACCTATTTCTATATTTTATTATTAATTTTCTCGTTTATGATATATATCACTTGCTCGTTGTTCTTAATAATCCGCTCCATATCTTTATTCAGACGAAGCCGGAAAGCCCAGATACGGAAATAAAAGAACAGACCTATAGGAACTATAATACCTGCCAAAAGATTCAGCCAATATTTATCGAACGGACGGACATGCGCATGCACCGGAATAATGGGATATTCATTCAATGCACCAACCAACATGGATTGTTTCGTGTTCGACATTTCATCAACGAGCTCTTCCAATTTATCGTTAATAGCAATCATATCGTCATCATTTCCTTCCGTCATCCAGAGCTTAAAGTAATTGGGTGCTTTCGTCAGGTGATTCTGCTGCAAATACTTCTTACACAGCTCCGAAAGTGCTGCCAAGTCTCCGGGCAAACGCTGATAATCAGGATCGTGTATAATTACTTCTTTCTTCACCAAATGGCGCACGCTACGAATACCCGCCACCTTCTTGAACCAAGCAACATAAGCATCTGCATTCAACACAACAGAATCTTTATTCGATTTATAGGTAAGGAATGCCCCCAACGGAGCCAATACGGCAGAACTGGTCCACATACCCATCCAGACAACCCATTTTCCGTCACGAGCCATTTTATATCCTGTATTATCGATGATATAATATATAATAAAGGTAAGTACCGACACAATTACAGGCATTCCCAATCCTCCTTTACGGATAATACCACCCAAGGGAGCACCGATAAAGAAAAACAGCAAGCAGGAAAGTGATATTGTAATCTTCTTATGCCATTCCGTTTGATGACGGCGAATGCTAAAATCATTTTGCGACATAGTGAAGCTTTTAAAACCCCAGTCACTACCCAGATTCTCCGCCCGGTTTACAGCAGTCGACATGATTTTCTGCTTTTGCATTAGAGTAGCTACCTCAAACAAACTGTCTACATTATAATCCCGGATCTGCGCCTGCTCTATTTTCACCGTATCCTCTTTTGTCAACCCTGTTGCCGTACGATAAGCCCCAGTAGACGCTTCCTTATAGTACTGCCGTCCGATGCTATCTCCCAAAACAGTCATCGAATCAATGGAAGCCACAATCTTGGCCATGTCTTTAGCACTGGACTGATTGCTCATGATGCTGGCATCGGCCATATTGAAACCCGAATCGAACTCTATAATCGTATGTTTCTCACGAAAACTTTCCCGGCGGTAAGGCACATTCTGTGATTTCATGCTTTGTTCTTTCAGATTTTCAAACATTTCACCACTGTACAAATGCAGATAAAGATGCTGTTTATCCGCAGTCATCTCCATTCTCCCGGAATCCGACACAATGATACGGGCATTATCAAAGCCTTTGGAAAAGTCGTAAATCGTCACATCATAAAGCATACCTGTCTTACGGTCTTTCTTCTGCACTTTCAGGTTAAAACCACTTATCTCGTCATAAAAGACGCCTTCGGGAATATCCAGTTTCCGGGGATTTCTGCTTCATAGAAATCAATAGTGTACCCAATTTAGCCTGGGCGCGGGGACCGATAACATTTTGAAAGTAAAAAGAGATGCAGCAAATAAAACAGACAAGGATAGCCAACGGACGCATTATTTTGAGTAGGGAGATACCTGCCGCTTTCATAGCAAGCAATTCAAAACGTTCACCAAAGTTTCCGAAAGTTATCAACGATGCCAGTAGTACTGCCAAAGGAAGTGCGACAGGTACCAATGTTACAGCCGAATAGAAAAAGAACTGAGCCAGTACGCTCATTTCCAACCCCTTGCCGACCAGCTCGTCTACATACTTCCATAAGAACTGCATCATGAAGATGAAGAGACAAATGAAGAATGTACCGACAAAGAGCAGTAGAAAACTCTTTATGATGAAAATATCTAATCTTTTTATGCGTAGCATCTTAGAGCCTGTTTTAATTTTCCTCAGAGTCCGTTTCTTCTCTTTTTTCTTCCTCTTTCGTTTTTAGTTTTTAATTTCTTTTTGTCTCTTTCCTTCCTTTATTCAGCTCAAATAGCCCGCTATTATCGCTTC
Source organism: Lepidodactylus listeri (assembly GCA_029233225.1). Classification (NCBI taxonomy): domain Eukaryota; kingdom Metazoa; phylum Chordata; class Lepidosauria; order Squamata; family Gekkonidae; genus Lepidodactylus; species Lepidodactylus listeri. Next base: position 16,733 of record JARCFY010000388.1, on the reverse strand, counting down.
GTAAAGAAAGTAAATACCCTAAAAATAAATTAAAACCAAAGAACGAGCAAAATTTAAACAGGCTCTTATTGGGTTCATGCAATTAAGATACAAAATTAGCACAAAAAAAGGAGTGCTGAAAATTTTTAGTTGAAAGTTAACTAAAAACCACACGTTCTTCTTAACTTACTGATTTGTGAGTCCCACAATTCTTTCAGGTCTGTCGCCTCGTCTTCATCCGCAAAATCGGTCACTTCGAGCACATAATCACCTGTCAGTTCGTTGTAATTCATCTTAATTTCAAAATAATCCCGGTCGTTCTCATCATCAAGCCAACGAAAACGAATAAAAGAGTAAGCACGAATAGCAACGATGCTGGCTTCCCTTTGTTCTGTCTTCCCCCAATGAAAAACCACTGTCTTGTCATCAGAAACGACCTTGTCAGCAAACCAGTCCTCCAAACCTGTCGGGGTGCTTATGACTGACCATAGAATATTTTTAGATGTTGCATTCAGAGGATATTCCAAATGTATTCTTTCTTTTTTCATAGCTATATTCATTATATTTGTGTGTGCCAAGATAAAGACTTTTTTCTAATTAGACGGTATATTTAATTCACTTTATTTCTTTATCACCTTCTGTTTACCCCCTAAAAACCGTATTTTCAGTACATTGCATGACACTTACTGTTTTTAAAACATAAAAAGTTTAGTAAATGTTTTGCAGATATAAAAAAAGCTTCTATCTTTGCACCCGCAATCAGGAAATGATGGCGGGATAGCTCAGCTGGTTAGAGCGCATGATTCATAATCATGAGGTCCCCGGTTCAATCCCGGGTCCCGCTACACAAGCAAAATGGGTATTTGAGAGGCTTCCACTCTTGAGTGCCTTTTTTTATGCACCGTCATGACACGTAACAGGACATTAATTACATTTGAATAAATTATATTATTAATTAAACAAACTACTATGATTGGAATTATCTATTTACTGGTAATGATCTTTGTGATCTATTGTTATTGGAAAGTATACGAAAAATGTGGCGAACCGGGTTGGGCATGTCTCATTCCTTTTTATAACATCATCGTATTACTTCGTATAGTAAAATGGGAACCTGTTAAATTCTGGTTCTTCTTTATCCCTATCTATAACATCTACTTGAATTTCATGTTAATGAAAGACTTGGCAGCTAAGTTTGGTAAGGATTCAAGTTTTGCTATCGGCTTATTCTTACTTCCATTTATCTTTATTCCAATTTTGGCTCTTAAAGGTAACCTGGAAGGTGCACCTGTAACTGAATAAACTCAGTAAAGACAAACTATAAAAAGGCTGCAACAATTTATCGTTGCAGCCTTTTTTATTTTGCGGTCAGGCTTTCAGCTTCATCACAAAGCGACTTCCTTTGCCCAACTCACTTTTTACAGTCAATGTACCTCCGTGCGCTTCCACAAAATCTTTAGAAATAGACAGTCCTAACCCGCTTCCTTGAACCTTAGTGCCCGGAACCCGAAAGTAACGGTCGAAAATGCTCTGATGGTAACGTGGGTCGATTCCCTTGCCGAAGTCCTGCACATACAGTTCTATGTATTCCTCGTTCTGCCGCGCCCCGACTACCACTCGCCCGTTCTCCCTGGAATAACGAATGGCATTACTTAATAGGTTGGTAAGAACCCAGGCAATCTTTTCACTATCAACAAATAGTTTCGGAATTTTACCTTCGGGATATTCCACTTCAATCTGTATATTGAATTTATCTGCCTGCACACGGTTCGCTTTTATGGCATACTCTATCAGTTCGATGGGTTTCGTTATCTTTGGCATCATCTGAAGTTTACCGGTTTCCACCTGCGTCACATTCAGCAGTTCGCCTGTAATGTTCAGCAGACGCTCACTGTTCTCCTTTATGCTTTTCGAAAGTTGTTCCTGTTCCTCATTCAGGCTTCCCACCCGTTTATCCTCAAGCAGTTGCAAGCTCATCATAATGGCCGAAATAGGTGTTTTCAGTTCGTGCGAGATGGTCGATATAAATGTAGTTTTAGCAGAGTCGAGTTCTTTAAACTCGGTTATGTTCTTCAGCAGAATGACATCTCCCAGGTTCTGCCATTCATCCTCACCGGCTTCGGCATTCTTTATAGGTATATAGAATGCCTGAAAATAGCTCTCCTTATTATCGGCGTATATCTTCAACGGCTCTTTCTTCTCACCCGGAGTCACAAGTTCACGAATTAACCGGCGAAGCAAATCATTCTTTAATGCCAGCTCTTCTGCCGACTTGCGAATCACGTTTTCACGTTTCAGGTTGAGCACATTCAGTGCTTCGTTATTTATAAAAAGAATTTCCCTCTCACCGCTCAGACCGATGATAGGGTCATTGATGCTGTTCACGATTGCCTCCAGGAACTTCTTGGCAGAGAGAATATCAGCCAATGTACTGGCACGGTATTCTGTGAGCCGCTCTGCCATATTATTAAAACTGTCCGCCACCCGGCGAAACTCCTCATTACCTTTAAGGTTAAGCCGCTTGCCATAATTATGGTTCGCTATTTCAAGAATTCCCCGCGTAAGTTCTTTCACCGGGCGGTCGATGGAACGAGGCAACCAGACAAGGAATGTCAACCCTATCAGCACACAGATTCCTCCTGTCACAGAAACCCACGCCAAAGCACTCTGCAAACGGGGCATGGCAAGCGGGCTGTCAGGTTCGGTGACTGTCAGTATTTGCAGATTAACAACCGATATAGTTACCAGCAATATAATCAGTCCTGCCAATATACCGATGCCAAGAAACAATTTAGTTCTAATATTCATAAAATTTCCATCATTAAAATTATGCAAGTATAATCAAATCTATGTTTGCTTGTGCCAGATTGTTCAAAAACTTTCTGTAACTCCAAATCGCACATACTGCCCCCAAAAGTCGCAGACGGGGACTGCCCATACAAACCGTGGTAATCTGTTTTTCCTTGCAAGTGCCAATGATGCTGCCCAATACATCCCTCGATTGCACCTGCACCACTTCTCCACCCAACTCTGCTACCAGTTTAAAATGGTTCAGTAAATGGCGCTGGCTTGCCAGGTCAATGCGTTCCATACTTTCGCGGGGTGTCTGCACATAGAGGGCTACAAAAGAGGTATTGTAGCGTGTAGCCAGGCGCGCGGCTTTACGGATTATGCGCCGGGGAGTCCTCTCATGACTGCTGATACATGCCAGGAAACGTTCGTGCCGGACACCGGTTGTTATGCCTGCCGCCACTTCGTTCTCCACCTTTTTCTCCACGCGCAGGGCGACCTCTTTCAAAGCCAACTCGCGAAGTTGCAGGATATTCTCTGTCTTAAAGAAATTGCTCAAAGCCAACTGCACTTTCTCCGGTTTATATATCTTTCCGGCTTTCAGTCGAGTGATTAATTCCTCAGCCGTGAGGTCGATATTCACAACCTCGTCCGCCTCCTGAAGCACACTGTCCGGTATGCGCTCTTTCACTTCGATGCCTGAAATAGCCTGTACTTCCTCGTTCACACTTTCGATGTGCTGTATGTTGACTGCCGATATCACATTGATGCCTTCGTCGAGCAATGTAAGCACATCCTGCCAGCGCTTTTCGTTCAGGCTTCCTTCCACATTGGTATGTGCCAGCTCGTCAACAATCACAATCTCCGGACGGATGCGGATGATTGTTTCCAAATCCATCTCTTCAAGCTCCTTACCTTTATAGAATATCTTCCGCCTCGGTATAACGGGAAGTCCTGCCAAAAGTGCTTCCGTACCCACGCGTCCATGAGTTTCGACATAGCCAATCTGCACATCTACCCCGTTATCAAGCAAATCGTGTGCCTCCTGAAGCATACGATACGACTTGCCTACACCGGCAATCATGCCGATGTAGACTTTAAACTTGCCCCGACGAGATTTCTTTATCAAGTCAAGGAAGTGCTGTACACTTTCTTCTTTATCCATCTATTTTCATTCAGTTCAAAATCCAGGTTTCAGAGTAATACCAAAAACCAGATGAGCATCCTCCATACGTGGATTCCAGACGGCTTGTGCAAATATAGGCAAAGTAAACATATCGCTGAATTTTATCCCCGTAGTTCCTTTCAAAGCAACATTGGTTACTGCAAACCCGTTACAACCGTAAATAGGTGCTTTGTAAGGGACTATTCCACAAGTCAGATTCAAGTCAACCTTCTTCACGGCAAACGGATAATTAAATTCCACATAAGAAGAATAATTCTGCTTTCCATCCGCATCCTTATCCTGTCCGGCAAACATTGTATACCAGGCTACGGAAAGTGGAAACTTCTCCGACTGAACCGTATAACTCAGCCCGGCTTCAAAATGATGAGCCGTTTCATGGCTTTTAAAATTAAAATATTTATTAGCTCCCTGACCGGCCCACCATAAATCGGTTACAGAGAGGGTCAATCCACTTTCACCAATGCTATAGGCAGCGGTCAAATCAATCTCTTTGGCTGCTGCCGCATCAGATGCCGAGATACCATCAAAATCGGTAGAGCCCCAAGCTGTTAGTGAAAAGCCCTTCACACCGAACCCTAATGTAGGTTGAATACTCGCCCCGGTCTGGTACATACCACGCCATACATAAGAGCTTACCAAATCACCTTGCACCACAAATTCCTGCGCCTGTGCCATAGATCCGATAAAACAAACGGCTACAATAGCCCATGTCCTGATAATAGTTTTTCGCTTCATCTTAATTTTGTTATTTATTACCTGCTTCTTCCAAAGCAACATTCAGTTTCAACACATTTACCTTCTCTGTTCCAAAGAGTCCGAGCAACGGCTTCTCTGCCACCGCATCTACAATGGCTTTCACTTCAGACTCACTTATACCTCGCGCCTGTGCCACCCGCTTCACCTGTACATAAGCAGCCATCGGCGTGATATCAGGGTCTAAGCCGGAAGCACTTGCCGTAACCATTTCGGCAGGTACCTCGTTCCGGTTCAGATGAGGATGATGAACAAGGAAAGTATTGATACGAACTTCTACCTCAGCCAGATATTCCGGATTCGTCGGTCCCTTGTTACTGCCACTCGAGCCGGCGGCATCATATCCATCGCCCGCACACGAAGGCCGCCCCCAGAAATAGATATCTTCGGTGAACAGTTGTCCTACATTGGCAGCACCCACCACTTTTCCATTCAGAGTTATTGTTTCAGCATTTCCCTTATTGGGACCCGCAAATTGAGCAAATCCCCAAAGCACAAGAATGTAAAACAGGGAAAAGAATACACAGAATACAAGTGTTATCTTAAATGATTTCAAAAGAGTTTTCATTATTTCTATAATTTAATTATAACTATAAACAAGCTTCCCATCCGGATAAATAGAAACTTTGCTGCGGCACCTTGCCGCTTAAAAGAATAAACTAACTACAATATCGATTAACTTAATGCCGGCAAACGGTACAATTACCCCTCCCAGCCCGTAAATAAGCAGGTTACGGCGAAGCAAAGCCGATGCGCCGATAGGTTTATACTGCACTCCCTTCAATGCCAGCGGAATAAGAGCCGGAATAATGATTGCATTGAAGATAACCGCAGACAGGATAGCCGTTTCGGGACTATGAAGCCCCATGATGTTCAGAGGAGCCAATTGCGGGATAGCAATCATGAACAAAGCCGGGATAATGGCAAAATATTTAGCTACATCGTTGGCTATGGAAAAGGTAGTGAGTGTGCCGCGCGTCATCAACAACTGCTTGCCAATCTCCACAATCTCTATCAGTTTCGTCGGGTCATTGTCGAGGTCCACCATATTACCTGCCTCTTTCGCCGCCTGCGTTCCGCTGTTCATGGCTACTCCCACATTTGCCTGTGCCAATGCCGGAGCATCGTTTGTTCCGTCACCCATCATGGCAACCAACTTGCCCGCATGCTGCTCTTTTTTGATGTATTCCATCTTATCTTCCGGCTTAGCCTCAGCAATGAAATCGTCCACACCCGCTTTTTCAGCAATATATTTCGCCGTTAAAGGGTTGTCACCGGTCACCATCACCGTCTTCACTCCCATCTTGCGCAAACGTTCGAAGCGTTCCTGAATGCCCGGTTTTATGATGTCTTGCAATTCAATTACTCCAACTACCCCCTGATTGACGCACACAACCAAGGGAGTTCCGCCGTTGCTCGTAATGTTTTCAATGACAACTTCGATTTCTTTAGGAAACTGATTGCCTGCCGCCTCCGTTATTTTACGAATAGCCTCAAACGCCCCTTTGCGTATTTGCGTTCCATCCACCAGATTGACTCCCGAACATTTGGTTTCAGCCGTAAACTTAATCATGCGCGCCCCCGTCGTGTTGAGGTTACGCATACGAATGCCTGCCGTATGTCCTAACTCCAGAATCGACTTACCTTCGGGTGTTTCATCAGATAAAGAAGATAATAAGCAAAGCTCGATAAACTCTTTGTTACCTACGCCCTGAACCGGATAGAACTTCGTTGCCTTACGGTTTCCGATAGTAATTGTTCCTGTTTTGTCCAACAACAATGTATCGATGTCACCTGCCGTCTCAACCGCTTTGCCCGATTTAGTAATCACATTGGCACGCAGTGCACGGTCCATTCCCGCTATGCCGATGGCAGAGAGCAACCCGCCAATTGTTGTCGGTATCAGGCAGACAAACAGAGAAAGGATGGCAGCAATAGAAATGGCAGTTCCCGGATTTTCCAAAGCTGTGTAATCGGCAAACGGTATCAGTGTCATGCAGACAATGACAAACACCAGCGTGAACCCGGCAAGCAGAATAGTCAACGCAATCTCGTTCGGGGTCTTTTGCCGTGACGCGCCTTCTACCAACGCAATCATTTTATCGAGGAAACTCTCGCCCGGTTGCTGGGTCACCATCACTTTAATGTTATCGGATAACACCTTTGTACCGCCGGTTACAGAGCTTTTGTCTCCCCCCGCCTCACGTATCACCGGAGCAGACTCGCCCGTGATGGCACTCTCGTCAATAGAAGCCAACCCCTCGATGATTTCACCGTCAGCAGGAATTGTATCTCCGGCTTCACACACAAACACGTCACCTTTCTTCAATCTGGAACTGCTTACTGTTTCCACCTTATCATTCACCAGCAGTTTAGCGGGAGTCTCCTCACGCGTCTTGCGCAAACTGTCTGCCTGCGCTTTTCCGCGCGCTTCGGCTATGGCTTCGGCAAAGTTGGCAAACAACAGGGTTAAAAACAGAATGACGAATATACCGAAATTATATCCAAACGAGCCGTACTCCGTTGTTCCCAATGAGAGGAGAGTAACCACCAGCATGACCAGCGTCACTACTTCCACTGTAAACATGATGGGGTTCTTAATCATCGTCCGCGGGTTCAACTTCACGAACGACTGTTTCAGGCTTTCTATGATTTGCTCCTTCTGAAACAGAGAAGCCGATTTATTTTTTGAGTTCATTGTTTTTAATCTTTTAGACAAAAGGACATAAGAACCTATTTTTTTCTTATGTACTTTTGCTTTTATGTCTATATATTTCCACTATATCATAAACTAAAATGTTCTGCAATCGTGCTGAGGGCATGCACCGGGAAGAACGACAAAGCCGCAACGATGAAGATGACTACAAAAGTCATTATTCCAAAGGTCACCGTATCAGTCTTCAATGTTCCGGCACTCTCGGGGATAAACTTCTTCTGTGCCAGCAATCCGGCAATAGCCACCTGTCCGATGATAGGCAAGAATCGGCTTAATATGAGCACAATACCGCAAGTCCAGTTCCAGAAGTATGTATTGTCGCCCAATCCTTCGAAGCCCGAACCATTGTTCGCCGCACAAGATGTATATTCATAGAGTTGCTCGCTCAGCCCGTGGAAACCGAGATTGTTCAGCCAACCGCCTTCACCCGCCACAAAGCCGGGATGATGAGCATACAGGTAAGTGGAAATTGCCGTAAATACAAGGATTACAAACGGATGGAGCAATGCCACCAGGGTAGCAATCTTCATCTCCCGGGCTTCCACCTTCTTACCCAGGAACTCAGGCGTACGCCCAACCATCAGCCCACTGATAAACACCGCTATTATAATAAAGGTATAGTAGTTCATCCACCCCACACCGACACCGCCGAACCAGGTATTTATCTGCATATTCAGCATCTCCACCAGTCCGCTGAGGGGCATGGTTGAATCGTGCATTCCGTTCACCGAGCCATTGGAAGTGACTGTAGTCGTCACACTCCATAAAGCGGTAGCGCCTGCCCCGAGCCTTACTTCTTTCCCTTCCATTGCCCCGTTGTCCTGTGCAATGCCCATCGCATCGATGCGCGGATTACCGCCCATCTCCTGACCGACATTGACAAACACACCTGCCAGATAGGCAAACAGCATCACCCCGAAAATGGTATATCCCAGCCTGCGCCTTTTGCTGTAAAAGCCGAGTGCCAGCACCATTGCCATAGGAATGAGCAAGATGGAAACACATTCCACCACATTGGTCAGATAAGTAGGATTTTCCAACGGATGTGATGAGTTGACACCGAAGTATCCACCGCCATTGGTACCCAACTGCTTAATTGGTATAATGGCAGCCGCAGGTCCTTGTGACACCATTTGCTCCTGTCCTTCAAGAGTGGTCAACTGCATCTTGCCATCGAAGCCCATCGGCGTGCCCTGAAGAATGAGGATAAACCCGGCAATCAGCGACAATGGCAGAAGAATGCGCGTACTGCTTATCACGAGGAATTGCCAGAAATTACCAATCGTCTTAGTCGTCTTGACAGCTATCGACTTCATAATGCCCGCCATGGCAGCCATGCCCGTGGCAGCAGTGATAAACTGAAACAGCATGATGACAAACAACTGTGTGAAGTAAGTCAGCCCGCTTTCACCACTATAGTGTTGCAGGTTACAGTTCACCATAAAACTGATGCAGGTATTAAATGCCTGGTCCGGTGTCTGCGCCCCGTTGCCGTCAGGATTCAAAGGCAACCAGCCTTGTGACACCAACAGCACCATGCCCCACACAAACCAAACAGCATTCAGGATGAGCAGTGCTTTCAGGAATTGCTTCCAGTTCATCTCCTCATTCGGATTGATGCCGCACACCTTATATATAACTCTCTCTATCGGAGCCATGAAGTCCGACCAGGTCTTTTCACCTTTATACACCCTGGCAATGTAGCGTCCCAATGGAAAGGCAAGTACCACCATCAGTACAATTTGCAATGCCACGCCTAAAATTTCTGTATTCATTATGAGTTTGTTAGTTGATTAAAATTTCTCAGGTCTGATAAGTACATACATCAGATACCCAAAGATTGCGATTCCAATTACAAATAGTGTTGTGTACATTATTCCAACTCTCCTTTCTTAATTTTAAATGTTTTCAAACCAGTCAATGCACTTCCAGAAAAGCCAGAAGCAGGCAAAGCCGCTCAACAGGCAGAAAATGAATGAAATTGTAATACCCATGTCTTTTTACCGTTATTAGTTAATAGTTTCTTTTATCCGGATATATTGTGCCAAAGGCATGCCAAAAAACAGTGCAACCACATAACACGCTATAAAACAGAAAGATAAACAGACACAAGAGGAAACAGCAGGGAGAAAAGACCCTTTCATTTTGAAAGGGTGCCATCTGTTTTGAAAAAGAGATTGAGAAGAATTACTGAATAAATGAATACACGAAGCAGACGAACGCAGATTCTTATTTTTCAGGCACGGATTACGCGGATTACGCGGATCTCTTTTTTTTAATTTATGTATTTTGGGCGGAATAGAATCCCGCCCCTACAGTTAATCACAGCACCGTAGGGGCAGGGCTCTGCTCTGCCCGCCACTTAGCGCACTCAGCGTAATCCGTGCCTGAAAAAATGTATCACTTTTTACACAAACAATGACAGGAGTCAAAGTTTATACTCTTCTATCTTGCGGTAAAGCGTGGTCAGTCCTATTTTTAAAAGTCGGGCAGTTTCCGTTTTATTTCCCTTGGTATATTCCAATACACGGGCAATGTGCCTCCGTTCCATCGCCGACAATTCAAAGCCGGCCGGCGAAGTGTCTGCCGACTGCTCATAGTGGCAGTTCTGAATCTCCAAAGGCAAGTTTTCCATACAGAGACAGTCGCCTTCACAAACAATGAGACTGCGCTCGATGACATTCCGCAACTCACGGATATTCCCCTTCCACGGTTGTTGCATGAGAGCGGCAATAAATTCAGGCGCAATCCGGCAGATAGGATGACGCAGTTTGTCGGCAAAATCGTGCACAAATGTTTCTGCCAATATACGGATGTCCCCCGGACGTTCGCGCAATGATGGTAGATGTACCCGGAATACGGACAAGCGGTAAAACAAGTCTTCACGGAAACGCCCGGCAGCAATCTCTTCCGCAAAGTTACGGTTGGTAGCGGCAATGATACGCACATTGACGCGGGTCGGCTTTGTGTCGCCAATCTTAATATACTCCCCACTTTCGAGAATGCGTAGCAACTTGGCTTGAAGTTCAAAAGCCATCTCGCCTATCTCATCGAGGAAGATGGTGCCGTTATCGGCTTCTTCAAAAAGCCCTTTCTTATCTTTCAATGCTCCGGTAAAAGAACCCGCTTTATGACCGAACATCTCACTCTCCAGCAACTCCTTGCTGAACGACGAGCAGTTGACGGCAACAAAACTCTGCCGCGCACGGTTGCTACCGTAGTGTATGGCTTGCGCGAAGACTTCTTTCCCTGTTCCCGTCTCACCGGTCAGCAACACCGGAACATCCGTCACAGCTACTTTTTGCGCAAGCATCACCGCCTCACGCAGAGGCTTCGCTTCGCCCAGAATGGAGTCGAAGGAGTATATTCGTCCCACTTTCTTTTCCAATTTCTCCAGACGTACATTCATCCGTGCTTTTTCCATAGCACGGCTCACAAGCGGAATGATTTTATTGTTATCGTCGCCCTTGGTGATATAGTCAAAAGCTCCGTTTTTGATAGCCTGCACCCCGTCAGGGATATTGCCGTGTGCAGTGAGCAGAATAACTTCCACGTTTGGTGCAGCTTTTTTGATTGCCAACACCAGGTCTACCCCATTGCCGTCAGGCAGGAACACATCGCACAAAGCGACGTCCGGCGTTTGTACTTCCAGTTGTTTCATGGCAGCCTTGCAGTCGCCCGCCTGGCACACGTCATAACCTTCCAACTCCATCATGCGCGACAACAAGCCGCGAATCTGAGCCTCGTCGTCAATAATCAGAATTTTACCCATAAGAGATAATAAAATGATGAACGGTAAAAAGAACAGGGTGCACAAATATAGGAGTTTTTTTAATAAAGCTACCAAAGCTTGTATACAAATTAAAAGAATTGCCTGGCACAGCCTTTGATTAACAATATATGAAAGCAAAGCTAAAGAAAGCTGGAAAAGCAGGTACAGACTATCCATACCGCTATATACATCTTTTCAAAGCTCCGGTTTTCCCCTTTCATTTTGAAAAAACATACTAAAATGAAAAGGTGCCAGCCTGCTTTCCACAGAGTATAAAGATATTATTAACTAAATAATAAAACAAAGATGAAAGTATGCAAATTTAACGGGGCCGCCATAAGTTCCACAGAAAGTATCAAGGAAGTAGCCAAACTTATCAGTGACGGCACTCCCCGTATCGTGATTCTTTCGGCAACGGCAGGAGTCACCGAACATCTGGAAAAAATTACAGCACACTTATTTAACCGTGAATCCGAACTGGCACATGACGAAATCACCAGATTAGAATTTAAGTTCATTGATTTTGTAAACGAACTTATTCAAGATGCGACTATCAAAAAAGAGGCTATCGACTACATTCTCAGACGTTTCCATCAATTATGGAACTTCACAAAACAAACTTTCGTTTCTGCCGACGAAAAGGAAGTCCTTGCGCAAGGGGAACTTATCTGTTCCTCTATAATGAGTTTCTATCTCAAAGAACAAAAAATAGAGAATGTGCTGCTCCACGCTCCGGACTTCATGCGGACAAAGGCTGACGACGAGCCGGATATGGAATATATCAAAACCACACTCAGCAAGATTTTACAGCAACATCCGGACATCAATTTATTCATTACCCAGGGAGCGATTTGCAAAAATGCCTACAATGAAACGGCGAATCTGAAACAAGGGGGAAGCGACTACAGCGCCACACTCATTGGAGCTTCCATACAAGCGGAAGAAATCGAGATATGGACAGAGTGCAATAGAGTGCAAAATGGTGATTCCGGCATTGTCAAAGGTACGCAACCGGTGACAAGACTCAACTATGAGGAAGCCGGACACCTGGCTTATTTCGGTAATCAGTCATTACAACCCCATTGCATCGCCCCCGCACGGCTGATGAAAGTTCCCATCAGGCTGATGAGCCTCACCGACCCTGCTTCCAACGGAACCCTTATATCCGATTACTCCAATAATGAAGTAATAAAAACCGTGACAACGAAAGATGCCGTCATGTTCCTTAAATTTGAATCGAACGACACACTACGCCCCTACCTGTTTATCAGCAAGATATTTGAGATATTTGCCAAATACCGGACTCCTCTCTGCCTGCTCGCTTCATCCAACATAGGGGTATCGGTAGCCACAGACAACAAAAATTTCTTGTCAAACATTATCAGGGAACTTAAACGATATGCCAGCATACTGGTAGAAGACCGCATGATTATAGTTTCCGTAGTAGGCAACATGAAATGGCAATATACCGGACTTGAAACCCGAATTATGGGAGCACTAAGAGAAATTCCGCTACGCATGATTTCGTATGGAAGCAATAACAATGACATCTCCTTTGTCATCAAAGCAACCGACAAGAAAAAGGCGCTGCAATCACTCAACGATACTCTCTTTGCCCGGAACACGTAACCTGATATAATCTTAAAATACATCTTCCGTTGAACAATATGGCATCTTTATACGTTGTTTCCACAGGAAACTATTTATAATATAAAATAAAGTCTATGAAGATTGTCATTATCGGTGGGGTAGCCGGTGGAGCTACCACAGCAGCGCGCATCAGGCGCTCGGACGAAAAAGCGGAGATTGTACTGATTGAAAAAGGAAAATACATCTCGTATGCCAACTGCGGATTACCTTATTATATAGGTGACGTTATCAAAGAGCGTGAGAAACTGTTTGTGCAAACGCCCGAATCGTTCGGCAACCGTTTCCGTGTGGACGTGCGCACGGAGAACGAGGTTATTTTCATCGACCGTAAGCGGAAAACCATTACCGTACGCCAAACCAGTGAAGATACTTACGAAGAGAGTTATGACAGACTACTCATCTCCACCGGGGCAACTCCCGTGCGTCCGCCCCTGCCGGGCATTGACTCGGACGGCATATTCACCCTGAGAAACGTGGCGGACACTGACCGCATCAAATCATTCATCAATACTCACCCGGTGCGCCGCGCCGTAGTTATCGGCGCAGGGTTCATCGGGCTGGAAATGGCGGAGAACCTGCACCATCTGGGCGCGCAAGTCTCTATTGTGGAGATGGGCAACCAGGTGATGGCGCCTATCGACTTCTCGATGGCATCATTGGTACACCAGCACCTCATGGAAAAAGGCGTTAACCTCTACCTGGAACAGGCAGTGGCTTCGTTCGAGAAAATGGGCAAAGAAATCAAAGTGGTATTTAAGAACGGACAGTCCATCGTTGCCGACATCGTGATTCTTTCCATCGGCGTGCGTCCTGAAACCACACTGGCAAAAGCTGCCGGACTGACCATCGGCGAAGCCGGAGGCATTGCCGTAAACGAATACCTGCGGACATCCGACGAATCGATTTATGCCATTGGCGACGCCATCGAATACGCACATCCGCTTACCGGAAAACCTTGGCTGAACTACCTGGCAGGTCCTGCCAACAGGCAAGGGCGCATTGTTGCCGACAATATACTGGGTGCACAAACCACCTATGAAGGCTCCATCGGCACATCCATAGCCAAAGTGTTCGACATGACGGTAGCTTCCACCGGACTGCCGGGCAAACGTCTCCGCCAGGCGGGCATCAGCTACGTTTCGTCCACCACACACTCGTCTTCGCATGCCGGATACTACCCCGACGCCCTGCCCATGAGCATCAAGATTACGTTCAGCAAGGAAACCGGAAAACTTTACGGGGTACAGATAGTAGGTTACGACGGAGTGGACAAACGCATCGATGAGATGGCACTAATTATCAAGCACCAAGGCACCATCTATGACCTGATGCAGATAGAGCAGGCATACGCCCCGCCCTACTCGTCTGCCAAAGATCCGGCTGCCATTGCCGGATACGTTGCCGAAAACATTCTGCTTGGCAAGGTGCAACCTGTGTATTGGCGCGACTTGCGCGACATCGAACTGGAAGATATATTCCTGCTGGATGTGCGCACCCGCGACGAATTTTCGTTAGGCTCGCTGCCCGGCGCGGTCAACATTCCGTTGGACGAACTCCGCGACCGCATCGACGAGCTTCCCAAGGACAAAATGATATATACCTTCTGCGCGGTAGGTCTGCGGGGCTACCTGGCATACCGCATCCTCGTTCAACGTGGTTTCGACAAGGTGCGCAACCTGTCGGGCGGACTGAAAACATACAATGCTGCCGTAGCTCCTATCGTCATCAACGAATGCGGCACGGAGAGCAATGCCGGTCAGCCCCAAGCAACTCCCGCGCCCCAACCGGTAACCGTCGCCGAACCCGTAAAAACAGTTCGTGTAGATGCTTGCGGACTGCAATGCCCGGGTCCCATACTGAAAATGAAGAAGACGATGGACACACTGGCTCCGGGAGAGCGGGTGGAAATAGTGTCGACCGACCCGGGTTTCTCACGGGACGCGGCAGCCTGGTGCAATTCGACAGGCAACAGCCTGGTTTCCAAAGAGTCGGACGGCGGTAAGGCGGTAGTTGTCATTGAGAAGGGCGAACCCAAGAGTTGCAGCCTGGTGACTCCTTCCGGCGGAAAGGGCAAAACGTTTATCATGTTCAGCGACGACCTGGACAAGGCGCTTGCCACTTTTGTACTGGCAAACGGCGCAGCAGCCACGGGTCAGAAGGTAACTATCTTCTTTACCTTCTGGGGGCTGAACGTCATCAAGAAACTGCACAAACCGAAAGTGGAAAAAGACATCTTCGGCAAAATGTTCGGCATGATGCTGCCTTCCAGTTCCATGAAACTGAAACTGTCTAAAATGAGCATGGGCGGCATAGGCGGAAAGATGATGCGGTATATCATGAATAAAAAAGGCATCGAGTCGCTGGAATCCCTGCGCCGGCAAGCCCTGGAAAACGGAGTGGAGTTTATTGCCTGCCAGATGTCGATGGACGTTATGGGCGTGAGCCGCGAAGAGTTGCTGGACGAAGCAACCATCGGCGGAGTGGCCACTTACATGGAACGTGCCGACAACGCGAACGTTAACCTGTTTATATAGAAAACGTTATGAACACTATTTGCAGAATGCGTGATATATACAAAGCCCTTGCCGGCTTTGAAGCTGCGTTTGAAAGTGCATACG
Source organism: Lepidodactylus listeri (assembly GCA_029233225.1). NCBI lineage: Eukaryota > Metazoa > Chordata > Lepidosauria > Squamata > Gekkonidae > Lepidodactylus > Lepidodactylus listeri. The sequence goes on along the minus strand of JARCFY010000388.1, from coordinate 1,269 downwards.
GCCTGTCGCTCAACGAAGCGATGGTGCTGTGTGCTCTGGACGAGTGTGGCGGCGAAATGACTTCGACCGCCATCGCGGCACGCACGGAGATGGGAACTTCGCATACATCGAAGGTCATCCGCTCCGTAGAAGAAAAAGGGCTTATCAAGAGAGCCCTCGGGACAGTGGACAAACGGCAAATGTACTTCAGGCTTACCCCCGAAGGGGGAAAGCAACTGAAAGAGATATTGCTTGATAAGGTGGAAATACCGGAAATACTGAAACCGATAGTGGAATGTACACAACAGTAACTAACCGAACAGGGGACATGCTACGTATGAACCTACAACGCATTTAAACCTATCCCAAATTAAAAGGCTTTCAGTATGGCATTAAAAGGCTTTTAATTGCATATTAAAAGCCTTTTAATCATGGTTCAGTATACGACCTATGCAGGTACAGTCCCAAGATGTTGCCGCATCACCTCTAATTATATGGTAATACAAATCAATAGTTGAAACATTGGTTTTATAATATAGATTTGAATAAGATTCACCACAGAGTAACACAGAGTCTCACGGAGTTTTTTCTTTTTAGACACGGATTTTAATTAATCCTGTCATCCTGAGTTGGCATCACTATACAGTGAAACAATTCGATAATGACGAGGTTAGTAATTGTCATTAGCTTCGCTCAAAACCGATTATATTTTGTTTAAGGTATAGTCAGAGCGTAGCGAAGAATCTCGGATACATAGGCTGATGTTTACAGATTCTTCGTCACTGCGTTCCTCTGAATGACAGAGGTGGGAGACATTTCGTCATTGGTAGCTTACGAAGGATCTCGCTTTATGTATACAGATCCTTCGCAAACTCAGGATGACAAAGCCCCAGTCCAACAGCGCAGTTAATTAATCTCTGTGAAACTCTGTGTTACTCTGTGGTGAACTCTCTTTTTATTCATTATTATTCAATTATGAATCTGAGCTAAATGATGATTTGGCAGGACCTCAGGCAACAGGCTGAAAGCCTGAGATTCTATAGCGTAGGGCAACGCCCTACGCTATAGAATTGTCGCCTGCATTACGCCCTGAAAGGGCACTACAAAGATGATTTACTGACTTACGCCCTTTCAGGGCTTGGATTGTAGGTGTATCCCATGACATAGGGCGTTGCCCTATGCTATACAATTCCAGGCTTTCAGCCTGCCAACTCAGAATCGGCGGATTTGAAATCCGCCGGAACAGGTGGGCTGGTTGACCGACACGCTGCATAGAAACTTGGGTGCAGC
>JARCFY010000387.1:0-21294 GCA_029233225.1 Lepidodactylus listeri | reverse complement strand
AAAATCGGAATGGTGAATGCCAACCAGTTCAAAGAACTATATAGCGAGCAGCTTGCCAACCAGGGCGATGCGCCGTTCGACTTCGGCAGTTGGAACGCCAACACCAACTGGCAGGATCAAATATTCCAGACGGGATTTATAACGAACAGTAACATCAGTATCACCGGCGCTTCGGAAAAGCATAGCTTCTACCTCGGCGTGGGCTACTCCTCGGAACAGGGAAACATCAAGCATGAGAAGTTCAGCAAAGTAACCATCAATGCGAGCAATGAATATAAGATAACGAAAGATATCAAAGTAGGGTTCCAGTTTAACGGTGCCCGCATGCTGCCTGCCGACAGCAAGGGAGTGTTGGATGCCGTTCGTGCCGTACCGGTTGCCCCGGTGTACAACAACGAATACGACCTGTACGCCTCACTGCCGGATTTCCAAAAGGCACAAATCAATAACCCAATGGTGAACGTCGACCTGAAAGCCAATACTACCCGCGCCATCAACTATCGTGCGGCAGGTAACATTTATGGGGAAGTGAACTTCCTGAAAAACTTCACATTCCGTGCTATGTTCTCTATGGATTATGCCACCAACGATGCCCGCACCTATACTCCTATCATAAAGGTGTATGATGCCTCAGTAGCCGGTAACATAGCTTACCTTGGGCACGGGAAAGACTGCTGTCAGCCAGTTTAAGCAGGACGAAACGAAAGTCCAGAGCGACTACCTGCTGACTTACTCCAACAGTTTCGGCGACCATAACCTGACTGCCACAGCAGGTTTCACAACCTATTATAACTCTCTCAGCCGTCTGGACGGTGCGCGCGGACAAGGTGTCGGGCTGGGTCATTCCCAACAATCCCGACAAATGGTTTGTCAGCATCGGCGACCTGGCGACTGCCACCAACGAAAGCACCCAGTGGGAACGCACTACGCTGTCCATGCTGGCACGTGTTATCTATAATTATAAAGGTAAATACCTGCTGAACGCATCGTTCCGCCGTGATGGTTCGTCTGCCTTCTCTTACACAGGCAACGAATGGCAAAACTTCTACTCGGTAGGTCTGGGCTGGTTGATGACGGAAGAGGACTTTATGAAGGACATCGAATGGCTGGACATGTTGAAACTGAAAGGTTCATGGGGTACGCTGGGTAATCAGAACCTCGACCGGGCTTATCCGGCAGAACCGTTATTACAGAACACTTATGCAGCCGTATTTGGCAAACCGTCCATCATCTATCCGGGTTATCAACTCTCCTATTTGCCCGACCCGAGACTCCGTTGGGAGAAGGTAGAAGCATGGGAAGCCGGATTGGAAGCCAACTTCCTGCGCAACCGCCTGCACTTTGAGGGTGTTTATTATAAGAAGAATACGAAGGACTTGCTGGCCACCGTGCCGGGTATCTCGGGCACCATTCCGGGTCTGGGTAACCTGGGACAGTTGCAGAATAAAGGTATAGAGCTCATGGCTTCCTGGCGTGACCAGATAGGCGATTGGGGATATTCTATCAGTGCCAACCTGACCACCATTAATAATAAGGTAAAGAGCTTGGTGCAAGAGGGATACACCATTATCTCGGGCGACAAGAGCCAAAGCTACACAATGGCGGGCTATCCAATCGGTTATTTCTATGGATATAAGGTAGACGGCGTTTACCAGAACCAGGCGGAGATTGATGCTTCGCCGGTCAACACGCTGGCAACCGTCACTCCGGGCGACCTGAAGTTTGCGGATGTCAACAAGGACGGTAAGATTACTCCCGACGACCGCACGAAGATTGGTGACCCGACACCGGATGTCACTTACGGCATGACGCTGGGCGTATCGTACAAAGGTTGGGACCTGAGCATCGAAATGATGGGTCAGGGTGGTAACCAGATTTACCGCACGTGGGACAACTACAACTTTGCGCAGTTCAACTACATGAAGCAACGTCTCGGCCGCTGGCATGGTGAAGGCACGTCGAATACGCAGCCTCTGCTGAATACGAAGCATACCATCAACTCGGAGAACTCGGAATATTTTGTTGAGGACGGTTCGTTCTTCCGCATCCGTAACTTGCAGTTGGCTTATAGCTTCGACAAGTCACTGCTTGCCAAGATACGCTTGCAGGCTCTGAAGGTATATGTCAACGCACAGAACCTGAAGACATGGAAACATAACACGGGCTATTCTCCTGAAATCGGCGGCACGGCCATCGCTTTCGGGGTGGATAACGGGACGTATCCCGTACCGGCTGTTTACTCATTCGGCATTAACCTGACGTTCTAACCGGCGAGGCGCCGGAGCCAGGTTTCTATGCAGCACTCCCCCGGCCCCCTAAAGGGGGAGACCGGACAATAATAGAAAATACATTAATAACCTAAACTGATAGTGATTATGAAACAGTATATACAAGGCTTAGTTCAAAACATAATAGCCCCTATCACTCGGAGTATTACCCAATCCTTTCATCATGTCTGGTCTCCCCCTTTAGGGGGCCGGGGGGTGAGGCTTCTACTTCTATCCTCCCTTCTTTTCTTTGCTTCCTGCAACGACTTCCTCGACCGCAGTCCGCAAGGGCAGTTCACCGAAGACGATGACCCGGGAGCACTGAACGAAGGAAAAATCTATAACATCTACACATTGATGCGGAACTATAACATTACAGCCGGAGTACCCGCTTTTGCTATTGAATATTTCCGTTCGGAAGACCAGGAAAAAGGAAGTATATCGAGCGATGGTACTCCCGAAGCTACCATGTACGATGACTTCAACTATAGTACGACTAACGGAGCGTTAAAGGCATACTGGAACCAGAACTACGCCGTCATCTTCCAGTGCAACGACGTGTTGGAAGACATCTCATCCAAACCGGAAACCGAGGAGTCGACAATAAACAAGGGAGAAGCTCTGTTTTTCCGTGCTTACTGTTACTTCAATCTGGTACGCGCTTACGGACAAGTGCCTCTGATTACTTTCAAAGTGAACGAATCGGCGGATGCCAACGTCCCCAAGACCACGGAAGCCGAGATTTATAAACAAATTGATGCCGACCTGACGCAGGCAGAAGTATTACTGCCTCAAACATGGGCTTCAGCCTACCTGGGACGTCTGACGTGGGGAGCCGCACGCGCCCTGCATGCCCGCACTTACATGATGCGCAACGACTGGCAGAATATGTATAACGCAGCAACCGAAGTTATCAACTCAGGTTTCTACAACCTGAATACGCCGTATGACCAGATTTTCACTGACGCCGGCGAAAACACGGGCGAATCTATATTCGAGATTCAGTGTGCCTCTACCGCTTCACTGCCTCAAAGTGATAAGATAGGCAGCCAGTTTGCCGAAGTTCAGGGGGTTCGCGGAGCAGGCAAGTGGGATTTAGGCTGGGGATGGAATATGGCTACGGAACTGATGGCACAAGCATACGAACCGGGTGACCCCCGCAAGGATGCCACGCTGCTCTACTTCCGCGCAAGCGACAGTGACCCTATCACTCCCGCAAATACAAACAAGCCATACGGCGAATCACCCGTATCTCCTGCAATGGGTTATGCTTTCAACAAGAAAGCGTATACCGACCCGGCATTGCGTGCCGAGTTCACCAATAAGGGGTTCTGGGTGAATATTCGTATCATTCGTTATGGTGACGTGGTGCTGATGGGAGCCGAATCTGCTAATGAGTTGGGCAAAGCAAGCGAAGCATCCAATTACCTGGAAATGGTACGCGCCCGCGCCCGTGGTGCCGACAGCAGTATTCTGCCCAAAATTACTTCTCTCGACCCATCGGTGTTACGCGATGCCATTCGCCAGGAACGCCGCGTAGAGTTAGGACTGGAACCGGGACGCTTTTACGACCTGGTACGCTGGGGCGTCGCTTCACAGGTGCTGCACGCTGCAGGTAAGGTGAACTATCAGCCAAAGAACGCACTTTTACCTATCCCGCAAGATGAAATTGACAAGTCGAAAGGGGTATTGGTGCAGAATCCGGATTACTAAGCAAAGCCTCACCCCCTCGGTCCCCCTCCCCCATAGGGAGGGGGAAGTAGCATGATGCTGCACCCAGGTTTGCTGCGCTGTTGGACAGGGCGAAAGATATTTCGCCCCTACAAGCGTTCCTGTTAACTGTAGGGGCGAATTATTATTCGCCCGAATACATAACGCTTTGTCATCCTGAACGATAGGGAAGGATCTGTGAACATAGGCTTATGTATACGAGATCCTTCGCAAGCTACCAATGACGAAATGTCTCTCTTCTGTCATTCAGAGGAACGCAGTGACGAAGAATCTGTAAACATCAGCCTATGTATCCGAGATTCTTCGCTACGCTCTGAATGACAATTACTAACCTCGTCATTATCGAATTGTTTCACTGTATTGTGATGCTGACTCAGGATGACAGAAAAGGGGATCAAGATAACAAAAGACCTAATATAAACCATTAACACCAATCATTATATGAGAACAAAAACATTTACCAGACAGACAAAGAGAAGTAACTCCCGCTCTCCCCTCTCCTTGGGAGAGGGGACGGGGGTGAGGCTTCTTCTTTTATTCCTGCTCCTCCCTTTTATAAACATTCAAGCGCAGGACATGAACCGTTTCATCGACAACCTGATGAAGCGCATGACGCTGGAAGAGAAAATAGGACAACTGAACCTTCCCGCAGCGGGTGACATCACCACCGGGCAAGCCAAATCGAGCGATATATCCGCCAAGATACAGCGCGGTGAAGTAGGCGGCTTGTTCAACCTGAAAGGGGTAGCCAAGATACAGGATGTGCAAAAGTTAGCTGTCGAGAACTCCCGTTTGGGGATTCCTCTCTTGTTTGGCATGGACGTGATTCATGGTTACGAAACCATGTTCCCTATCCCCTTGGGATTGTCGTGCACCTGGGACTTGAAAGCCATTGAAGAGTCCGCCCGCATTGCAGCCATCGAAGCCAGTGCCGACGGTATCTCGTGGACATTCAGCCCGATGGTGGACATCAGCCGTGACCCGCGTTGGGGTCGTGTGTCCGAAGGCTCGGGCGAAGACCCTTTCCTCGGTTCGTTAATTGCCAAAGCAATGGTATATGGTTATCAGGGAAAAGACATGAAGCGGAATGACGAGATTATGGCGTGCGTGAAACACTTTGCCCTGTACGGTGCAGGCGAAGCCGGAAGAGACTACAACACGGTGGACATGAGCCATCAGACCATGTACAACGTATATTTTCCTCCCTTCCAGGCAGCTGTCGAAGCAGGCGTAGGTAGCGTGATGGCTGCGTTCAACGAAGTGGACGGCGTGCCCGCCACTGCCAGCAAATGGTTAATGACCGACATACTCCGCGGTGCATGGGGCTTCAACGGTTTTGTGGTGACCGATTATACGGGTATCACTGAAATGATAGACCACGGCATCGGCGACTTGCAGACAGTTTCGGCACGCGCCATCAATGCCGGTGTGGATATGGATATGGTAAGCGAAGGCTTTGTCGGCACAATGAAGAAGTCGATACAGGAAGGCAAGGTTTCGATGGGCACACTCAACACGGCTTGCCGCCGCATACTGGAAGCTAAATATAAGTTGGGACTGTTTGACAATCCTTACAAGTATTGCGACCTGAAACGTCCGGCACGCGACATCTTCACACCGGAACACCGCACCATTGCCCGCCGCATAGCTGCGGAAAGCTTCGTATTGCTAAAAAACAGTAAACAAGGGAACGAGGAAACAAGGGGACAAGGAACTGCGCAGCCCTCGTCAACTGCCAACCTTGTCAACTCGTCAACTACTTCCCCCCTTCTTCCTCTCGAACTTGGGGGAAAGATTGCTGTCATCGGCCCCTTGGCCGACACCCGCAGTAACATGGTAGGTACATGGAGCGTGGCTGCCGTGCTTGACCGCAGCCCGTCACTCGTCGAAGGACTGAAAGAGATGACAGCCGGAAAAGCTACCATCAGCTACGCCAAAGGAAGCAACCTGATAAGCGATGCCGCTTACGAAGACCGGGCAACCATGTTCGGACGTTCGTTGCACCGCGACAACCGCACCGATAAGCAACTGCTGGACGAGGCTTTGAAAGTAGCATCGGGGGCGGATGTTATTGTAGCTGCCTTAGGTGAATCTTCGGAAATGAGCGGAGAAAGCAGCAGCCGTACCAATCTGGATTTACCGGACGTACAACAAGCCCTGCTTAAAGAGTTGCTGAAAACCGGTAAGCCCGTTGTGCTGGTGCTTTTCACCGGACGCCCATTGGTACTGAACTGGGAAAACGAGCAGGTGCCTGCCATACTGAATGTATGGTTCGGCGGCAGCGAATCGGCCTATGCCATTGGCGACGTGCTTTTTGGCGCAGTCAATCCGAGTGGCAAGCTAACAATGACTTTCCCGAAAAGTGTAGGTCAGATACCGCTTTATTATGCGCACAAGAACACCGGACGCCCGCTGCACGAAGGCAAATGGTTCGAGAAGTTCCGCAGCAACTACCTTGACGTAGACAACGAGCCGCTCTACCCGTTCGGCTACGGACTGTCATACACCAGCTTTAAATATAGTCCGGTTACGTTGGACAAAACGACCATCGGCATGACGGGCGAACTCACCGCTTCCGTACAGGTGACCAACACGGGCAATCGTGCTGGCAGCGAGGTAGTACAGCTTTACCTTCGCGACCGCGTGGGCAGTGTCACACGTCCGGTTAAGGAACTGCGGGGGTTTGAGAAGATTTTCCTGCAACCGGGAGAATCACGTACCATCCACTTCCCGATAGATGCCGCCATGCTGAGGTTCTACAACGCGGACTTGAAGTTGGTAGCAGAACCGGGAGAGTTTGACGTAATGATCGGGACGAATAGCCGGGATGTACAAGGGGCGAGGTTTACACTGAAGTAGTATGAGCAGCCTCTCCCCCTCAATCCCCCTCCCCCATAGGGAGGGGGAAGGGAGATACAAAGGGCTGCCCCAAAAGGTTGATTATCCTATCAATTTGTCATTCAGAGGAACGCAGTGACGAAGAACCGATGAGGCATCGGAGCCAAGTTCACAGATCCTTCGCAAGCTCAGGATGACAGAAGGGGGGGACAGAATAACAGGAGAGAGCGAAGGATGAATAACAAAGACCTAATATAAACCATTAACACCAATCATTATATGAAAACAATACAGTATAAGTCAGAAGTAACCAACACCCCCTCCCTATGGGGGAGGGGGCAAGGGGGGAGAGGCTGGGGAGTAACCCTTTTACTTGTATTCCTCTTTCTCTTCACCGCCTGCGGCAACATAACCAAAAACAAAGGCAAGCTGGCCGCCAATGACACGTTAACAAACGAAGCCCTGATGGACAGTGTACAACGCCGAACGTTCAACTACTTCTGGGACGGTGCCGAACCAACCAGCGGATTGGCACGCGAACGCCTCCACATGGATGGCAACTATCCCGCAGGCGGACCCGAGATTGTGACTTCGGGCGGTAGCGGCTTCGGCATCATGGCAGTGCTTGCCGGAATAAACCGCGGTTACGTAAGCCGTGAAGAGGGTCTGAAACGAATGGATTACATCGTTTCCTTCCTTGAACGTGCCGACCGGTTCAAAGGGGCATTCCCTCACTGGTGGAATGGCGAGACGGGCAAAGTGGCCCCTTTCGGCGAGAAAGACAATGGCGGTGACTTGGTAGAGACCGCTTTCCTGATGCAAGGCTTACTTGCCGTGCACCAATATTACGTGAACGGAACAGATAGCGAACGTGCCCTTGCCCACCGCATCGACAAGCTTTGGAAGGAAGTGGACTGGAACTGGTACCGCAACGGAAACCAGAACGTGCTTTACTGGCACTGGAGCCCCAACTACGGCTGGGCTATGGACTTCCCGGTACATGGCTACAACGAGTGCCTCATCATGTATATACTTGCAGCAGCATCGCCCACGCATGGCGTGCCCGCCGCCGTATATCACGAAGGCTGGGCACAGAACGGAGCCATCGTGCAACCGCATAAGGTGGAAGGCATCAACCTGCATCTGCGCTATCAGGGGGGTGAAGCAGGACCGCTGTTCTGGGCACAATATTCTTTTCTGGGACTCGACCCTGTGGGGCTGGAAGATAAATACTGCCCCAGCTACTTCAACGAAATGCGCAACCTGACGTTGGTCAACCGGGAATACTGCATCCGCAACCCGAAGCACTATAAAGGCTATGGTCCTGACTGCTGGGGGCTGACTGCCAGCTACTCTGTTGACGGGTACGCAGCACACGGCCCGCTGGAACGTGACGACAAAGGGGTTATCAGCCCTACTGCCGCCCTGTCGTCCATCGTCTATACGCCCGAATATTCGCTGCAAGTGATGCGGCATCTTTACGAAATGGGTGACAAGGTTTATGGCCCCTACGGATTTTATGACGCATTCAGCGAAACAGCCGACTGGTATCCGCAACGTTACCTTGCCATAGACCAGGGTCCGATAGCCGTGATGATAGAAAACTACCGGAGCGGATTGTTATGGAAACTCTTTATGAACCATCCCGATGTGCAACAAGGATTGAAGAAATTAGGTTTCAAGGGCAGCGAAGCACTGCAACCGGATTCGACTATGCGATAAAATAGGCAGTACTTACCGGATGATAGTTCATATCTTTCTAAAGATAAAAAAATATGTTTCTAAAGATATTGAATTATCTTTAGAAAGATACGAACTATAAACAACACGTGTGCGATTCTCACTCTGAAGAGGGTGTTTCAAAAGTGATTATCCGCATGGATTCCCCGCCTTGGAAAGCGACCCTTTATACACAATATAAAGTGGGTAGCTGAGGTGCCCCTGAAAGGGGCAAATGTTAGTAGCCACGGGTTGAACGAAGCGAAACCCGTGGTCAACATGATGTTGTATACACGTCCGCAACGCGGGCGAATGGCATTAGCAGAGCATTTTGTGTTATTCGCCCCCTCACGGGGACGACAGCCTGGGTGCAACTGTCCATGGGTTTTGCTGCGCTCAACCCATGGCTATTTACATTAACCCCTTTCAGGGGTACACAGTCATTGCATCCAAATGAATGAGAATGTCAACTTATGTATAAAGTTACCATTTGAGTTTTGACATACCCTTAACAAGCATTGCGCAGCCCACTTTCAACTCTCAACTCTCAACTTTCAACTAAACAATCGCCTCTGTGTTCAAATAATTAATATATTTGCAGATGAAGAACGCACATTAATACAACAGAGAATGAAAAACCACAAAAGCCTCTTATTCTTTATCTGTCTTTTGGTATCCCAACTCTCACACGCAGAATACTTCAAACATTTAGGTCGTGCCGAAGGGCTTTCTCAATCATCCGTTATGGCTATCTATCAAGACCAACTGGGACGCATGTGGTTTGGCACCCGCGAGGGCATCAATATATATAATAAGGAGAAAATGACGACCTACAAAGGCTGGGTGCAAGACAACCTCCAACCGGACAAGAGGCTCCTGATAGGTAACGAAGTGGAAGCAATCACAGGCAACAGCAAAGGGGACGTTTTCCTGATTATCGACGAGACTTTATTGAAATACGACATACGAAAGGAGTCTTTTAAAATCCTTCGCAGTGGCGGAGTCAGGGCGGTGACTTCATATAAAGGGGAAATCTGGTGCAGCAGCCATGACTCAATATTCCACTACAATTCACAGAACGAGCAATTTGAATTCCGACTGAAAACACATCTGCCTTTCATTAATTATATAGTAATGGACGGACAGCAACTGTACATCGGTGCCCAAAAAGGACTCTTTACCAGCAACGGCAAAGGCTCCATAAAATGCCTCCTCCCGAACGTAGACGTTTACCGCATCTTCAAGAGTTCCGAACAGGAATTCTGGATTGCCGGACGTACGCAGGGGCTTTATCGGATGGACCGAGGCGGCAAAATTACCCAAATACCCTACCATCCGTCTTCTCCCGATGCTACTGCCAGCAAGCAGATACGCGAATTCGTAGAAGATCGCCAAGGCAACATTTGGTTCGGCACCTTCAACGGCTTGCAGAAATACAACCCGCGTACCGGTACATACAGCCTCATCAGCCAGGAACAACATCCCGGCGGACTAAGCCATTCGTCCATATTCTCTCTATATCAGGATGTACAAGGCACTATCTGGATAGGCAGTTACTATGGCGGAGTAAACTACTTTAATCCGGATAACAACGCTTTCAGTTATTATACGTACAATCCGGACCGCAACGACTGCCTGAACTACCCTTTTGCCGGAGCCATGACGGAAGACAATGACCATCATTTGTGGATTTGCACGGATGGCGGTGGACTTGCCTGCCTGGACCGTCAATCGGGAAAGTTTACTACTTATACGGCAGGGGATGCTAACTCGGTACCACACAACAACCTGAAAAGTATTTGCTATGACCCGAAGCGGGACCAGCTTTATATCGGCACACACTTAGGAGGATTATCACGATACGACCGCAAGACCGGACGCTTCTACAACTACCTGAACTACACAATGCCGGATAGTAAGTCGGCTCCCAACGATGTCATTTTTCAGGTAGCCTTTGCACACGACCGCTTGTTTGTATCGTCACGCAACGGGCTGTTCTGCTTAGACCCTGACACGAATGAATTCCGTTTGCTTTTCAACGATATGTATTATCAGACATTCAGCATTGACCCGAAAGGAGACATCTGGGTGGCCGGAGCCAAGGACATCTATCGAGTCGACGCCAAATCGATGAGTAAAGTCGACTCTTTTAACCTGACTGCCAACGGTTGCCAGTTTCCCATCGTAAAAATACTGATGGACAGCAACTGCAAACTATATATCGCAACCTTAGGTTCGGGGCTATTCTGCTATGATTCGCGAACAAAAAAACTAAAGCAATATACTTCCGAAGGTAATCAACTGCTGAGTAACTACTGCTACAACCTGTTACAAACAGCTGAAAATAATATTCTTATCACGAGCGACCGGGGCATCACTCTGTTCAACCAAGCTACGCAGGCGTTTCGCTCCATTGAGCTGGGCAGCGGGCTGACTCTGTCGTCTATCATCAACGGCTGCGGAGCATGGATGTGTCAGGATAGTACCCTCTTTATAGGCGGTACGGGCGGTCTGGCTTCGTTCCAAGAAAAGAACATGAACTTAGACTACTACAAGCCCAAGCCTTATTTTTCCAGCCTATCGGTAAACAACGTCCGCATCAATCCGGACGACAACACAGGCATACTGACAGAGGCACTCCCGTTTGTACAGGAGATACAACTGAAATCGGCCCAGAACAACCTGACATTGGAATTTGCTACGTCCAACTACGTAGACCTTCTGAACGATACCTGGTATGAATATAAACTCGAAGGTTTCGACAAGGAATGGATACCCACCTCGCAAACCAGCATTAAATATACCAACCTTGACCCGGGAAGCTATGTGCTGCACGTCCGTGAACAAGGAAATCTGCTAAACTCTCACGATGTTCAGGAAATATTACTAAGCATCCGTATCTCCCCTCCGTGGTACCTTACCTGGTGGGCGTGGTTAAGCTTCATTCTACTAACCGCTTCTATCACATTTTTTATCCTTCGCGAAAGAAGTTCCAGAAGAACTTTGGCACTGTCGCTGCAAAAGGAGAAGATGGAAAAAGAACACATTGAAGAGTTGAACCAAGCAAAACTACGCTTCTTTACCAATGTCAGCCACGAATTTCGCACTCCGTTAACTCTCATTATCAGTCAGATAGAGTTAATGTTACAACACGAGGCTGTTACACCTTCTTTCCAGAACAGCATTAGTAAAATAAAGAGGCATGCCCAGCAAATGAAGCTGCTCATAACGGAATTGCTCGATTTCCGTAAGTTCGACCAAAACTATATCCGGCTAAAGTTGTCCGAACAGAGCTTGAATGCTTTCATGAAAGAGATATTTCTTTCATTCTCGGCTTATGCTGCCCAAAAACAAATCAATTACACCCTCGTACCCTTAGAGGAAGATGTTCTGATATGGATAGACGACTGGCAGATGAGGAAAGTTTTCTTTAATTTGCTTTCCAACGCCTTTAGGCATACACCGGATAAAGGCTCCATCTGCCTGTCGGCTTCCTATGAGTCTGACCAGGTTACCATCACAGTGAAAGACTCCGGGAACGGGATTAACCGGGAAGACTTGGAGCTTATATTCAATCGCTTTTATCAGGCGGACAATCAGAATAAAGAGACTAATGCCGGCACAGGTATCGGCTTGGCTCTGACAAAGAGCATTATACAAATGCACCACGGCACAATCAAAGTTGAAAGTGAATTAAATCAGGGAAGCAGTTTCACCGTTAAACTACTTCTGGGACGCAAATGCTTTGAAAACGATTTGGAGGTCACTTTCACAAAGAAATCCGAATTGACCACCATACAAGAACACAGCTTGCCGGATAAGGAGTTTATAGAAGAAATAAACTCCTTCATGACTGACTATCCGAAAGGAGATGATGAACAGAAGCATAAAGTCCTCATAGTTGAAGATAATGCTGAACTATTGCACACACTTGAAGAGATATTCTCTCCACTCTATCAGGTCATCACTGCTCAAAACGGTGAAGAAGGGCTGAAACTGGTAACCGAAGAGTTGCCGGATATTATTGTCAGTGACGTTATGATGCCGGTAATGTCCGGTACGGAGATGTGCAAAAAAATAAAGAATAACCTGAACCTTTGCCATATCCCGGTAGTACTGTTGACTGCATTAGATACTGTGGAACAAAACATAGAGGGGTTATCCCGGGGAGCAGATGACTATATCACCAAGCCTTTCAATGCAAAGATATTGTTGGTACGGTGTAATAACCTGATCCGTAACCGCCTTTTAATACAAAATCGCTTTGCCAAAGATACGGTGGCAGAAGTCGATTTACTCGCAACCAATCCTGTTGATAAAAACTTCCTTGATAAAGTAACCAAAATAGTAGATCAATATTTGGATAACGAAGATCTTGATATTGCCGTATTATGTCGTGAACTTGGTGTAGGCAGGACTTTGTTACATACTAAATTCAAGGCTTTAACGGGAATGACTCCCAATGAATTTATCTTGAATTACAAGCTAAAGAAAGCCGCTCTTATGTTGAAGAATGAACCTTATTTGCAGGTAGGTGAAATCTCCGACCGCTTAGGCTTCGGTTCTCCCCGTTATTTTACTCGTTGTTTCAAGCATCAGTTCAATACCACACCGGTGGAGTATCGCAAAGGAACTTGAGTGCAGCATCGTGCTGTCCGAATGGAAAACCGGGAGCGGCGCCTCGCCGCAGTTCTTCTGGAACTTACTATCTGTTAGAACAATTTGTGATAGTATTGCGGACAAAAAGGTACATAATATAATGTATTATGGCCTAAATTTGTACACTTGAAAAACGCTTGTAGCAATATTAATTCTAATACTATTATGAAGAAGAACAAAGTATGCCTTCTATTTTTCCTGTTCCAACTGTTTATTATAGGGGTCTGTGCCTCAAATAAAGTCTCTCGAAACATTGACTGGCCTAAATTCATGCAGAAACAAGATATGGTTTGGGACGTTATTCCGACAACTTGGTACGAGTCTCCTTTCCTAGGAAATGGCATGATGGGGGCTATGATATATAAACAACCCGATGAAAACTTTATCCGCTTCGATGTAAGCAATTGTAGCGTACATGACCATCGTCCGGGAGGGGGATTATATGCAAATCCGCGCCTTTTAATCGGACAAATGGCACTTCATCCCCAAGGAGAAATCACCGGAGGAGAGATGAGACTGGACCTATGGAACGCAGAAGTCCGTGGAACAATACGTACCACACTGGGAGCTATCCGTTTCCGTGCATTGGTACACACCGACGAAATGTATCTGATTGCCGAAATCAGCACCGAAGGTAACGAAAGTTACAAGTGGGAATGGCTGCCGGCAAGAGCACAAAGCCCCCGCTACCTATTCTTTGAAGACGGTAAGAAATGGGCAAAGAATCCGGAAGACTATGCTTTCAATCCGGAACCAACGATACAGAAAGCCACTGATGGAGGCCAATGCCTGCAAAAGTTAAATGCCGGAGGAGAGACAGCAACCACATGGAAAGAGGTTCACAATGCAAAAAACGGCAGTACCCTGTTTCTTAATATCAGCCACTCTTACCCGGGAAACACAGCAAGCGCAGAAAGCCGTGCCATCACGGAGAAAGTAGTAAAAACCAAAATGAAACTGCTGCTTCGGACACATCGGCAGTGGTGGAACAGCTATTATCCGCAAAGTTTCCTCACGCTCGATGAAGCACAAAAAGAAAACTTCTACTGGGCACAGATGTACAAATTGGCTGCTGCAACCCGTGCCGACCGTGCACTGATAGACACAACCGGCCCCTGGCTCACCGTCACTCCGTGGCCTAATACTTGGTGGAAACCTGAACGTGCAACTGACTTATTGGCCTTTGAATACATCCAATCGTCTATCGCTGGCAGGTTCTTTAGAGAACGCTCTCTATAATAATCTGGAAAACCTAAAAAAGAATGTCCCTGCTCCTTACCGGGCAGATTCGTACGGACTGCCACGCAGCACAAATCTTGAATGCATTGGTGATGAAGTGGGCATACCGGGTGTCAGTGAAACAGCAGAAGTAGGTAACCTTGCATGGACTTGCCATAATCTTTGGCTTATCTATCGACACAAGATGGACGACCAATTGCTGAAAGAGAAGCTATTCCCCCTACTGAAAGGCACTATGAACTATTATCTGCACTTCCTCACCACAGGCGAAGATGGCAAACTGCACCTTCCTAAGACCTATTCTCCCGAATATGGTTCGGCAGCAGATTGTAACTATGACCTCATGTTGCTCCGCTGGGGATGTAACACCTTGCTGGAAATAACACAACGATTGAACATTAATGACCCGATGATTAATAAATGGAAAGACGTGCAAACCCGCCTTATATCCTACCCCATGGATGAAAATGGACTCATGATAGGACATAATACCCCCTATGCTTTCTCACATCGGCACTATTCACACTTATTGGCAACATACCCCCTTTACATGCTCAATATAGAAAATGAAGGGGACACGCTCCTAATACAAAAAACACTTGATTACTGGCAAAGCAAAAAGGGACATCATGAGGGCTACTCTCTGACCGGTGCCTCCTCCATATCTTCTGCCATGGGTAAGGGAGACCAGGCACTTAACTATCTAAACGGACTCTTCGGAGAATTCCTGACTGCCAACACCATGTATAAAGAAGCAGGTCCTGTAATAGAAACTCCCCTTTCCGGTGCACAATCCATACACGACATGCTGCTTCAAAGCTGGGGAAATAAGATCCGCGTATTTCCAGCTATACCAAGTAGTTGGAAAGAGCTGGCTTTCGACCATTTCCTTGCAGAAGGAGCCTTTGAAGTTTCAGCCCGTCGAAAAGCAGGAAAGACCCTTTTCATCGAGCTACACAGCCGTATGGGAGAGCCCTGTACATTAGTAACAGACATTGAGCAACCCATTTTTAGAGGAAAGCGGAACTTTACCGTAACTACCAAAGGGAATAACACGTACGGGATTGACCTGAAAAAAGGAGAAACCGTTTTAATATACTCTGAGGATACCCCTCAGACAGAATTAAGAATTAATCCCATTGACAATGGGAAAGGTAATACATTTGGAATGGTTTCACTTTCAAGATGAGATATCTCTATAAGTGAACAGTAAAATGCGTTTTTAGTTAGACTAAGTTAGGAAAGGAGGCAAAAGCCTCCTTTTTTTATCCCCTTAGGTTTTGGTGTGCCATCGTCACCTTACCGGGCGTGCCATCGTCACCTTACCGGGCGTGCCATCGTCACCTTACCGGGTGAGCCATCGTCACCTTACCGGGTGAGTCATCGTCACCTTACCGTGCAGGTCATCGTTAACAAGTCGGTTAAGGATGGCTTAACAACCGAAAAAACGCCCCTTGTGAATAAATGGTGCCCTCATTGAGAACAAATTTGGCACTTACCGTGTGCGCCAACACGTTAGATTTGCATCGCATTTTAAAACATTAATTAACTAATCTAAGTATTATGAGAAAAGGCAAATTGCATTTGCTACCCATCTCTTCGAAGAGGGTGCTTGTAAGTACATCGTTGGTGATGCTTCTGACCGGCAGCGGTTGGGCTGCCACTTCCCCTGAAGTTGCAGAAAGCGCTAATGCTATCACAGCGGTTGCACAACAACAAAAAACAATTAAAGGTACTGTAAAAGACGCAACAGGTGAGCCCATCATCGGAGCCAATGTAGTTGTAAAAGGAACAACAATCGGTGTTATCACCGATATTGAAGGTAACTTTACTCTTCAGGTTCCAGCAAACGGCACACTGCAAATTTCCTACATTGGTTATCTGAACCAGGACATCAAAATCGGAGCGCAAACTTCTTATGATGTCGTTCTGCAAGAAGACAACAAGACACTGGATGAAGTCGTTGTGGTAGGTTACGGCGTTCAAAAGAAGGTAAACCTGACCGGTTCGGTTGCTTCGGTAGACTTCGAAGAACAAGCTAAATCACGTCCTGTGACCAATGTGTCTTCAGCACTTGCCGGATTAAGCTCCGGTGTGCAGGTTATGCAGACTTCCGGACAGCCCGGTGAAGATGGCGCTTCTATTAAGATTCGTGGTGTCGGTACTATGAACAACTCCGAACCTCTTATTATTATCGATGGTATGGAAGGCACAATGGATGCTGTCAATCCACAGGATATTGACAATATCTCTATTTTGAAAGATGCCGCATCCTGTGCCATCTATGGTGCACGTGCTGCCAATGGTGTTATCCTGATAACCACTAAACGTGGCAGTAAAGACCGTCTGAACATCTCATATAGCGGACGCATCTCTTATGCACAGCCTACTAATCTGATTGACCAGATTTCAAACTACGCTGACTACATGGAATGGATCAACGAATCATTTGAAAACATAGGTAAGAGTAAGCACTTTGCTCAAAGCACCATTGACCTGTGGCGCGAGAAAGCCAAAGATCCGAACGGCGTCAACGAACGGGGAGTGCCCAACTATGTTGCTTTTCCAAACACCAACTGGCAAGATGAAATCTTCCAGCATGGTTTGATTAACGACCACAACGTTTCTGTTAGTGGTGGTTCCGACAAAATCCGCTTCCTTATGTCTGCCGGTTATATGGATAATCCGGGACTGGTGGAAAATACCGGTATGACCCGTTACTCATTGCGTGCTAACATAGAAGCAGACGCTACAAAATGGTTGACAGTAGGTACCCGTATTTTCGCTTCACAAGAAGATAAGGATGCAGGCGACTTCAAAAATGCCAATAATTACCTGCGTCAGACCACTCCGGGTTTGTATCCGAAATGGAACGGTCAATATGGTTTCCCCGAAGCCCCGGAAGAAAGTGCTACAGCCAACAGTATATATGCTTTCCTGAACGCTGTAGACGGGACCAAGAAGAAAACCCGTGTGAACACTACGATGTACACCAAAGTAAAAATTATTAAAGGACTGACCTGGGATTTCAACTTTAACTATCAACGTCGTTGGGACGAAGAAAGAACCTGGTCACACGCTGCAGAAAAAGTAAAATTCAGCGATGGCACTATTGGAGGTACTGCCACAGCACCGTCACAAATGTCAACTTCATTCGATAACTACTCCAATTATTCATATACACTGGAAAACCTGATTAACTATCACACTTCAATAGGTAAACACGATATAGGCGCTTTAGCTGGTTATCAGGAGTGGTACTATTATGAATACAATACCAGTGGAAGCAAAAAAGGTTTGATTGACGAAAGTATCAACATGCCGGGCAGTGCTACTGAAATGGTTTCCATTGGTGGTAACGCACTTGACCGTGCTACACGTTCTTACTTCGGACGTATCAACTACGCCTACGACTCTCGCTACTTGTTTGAAGCCAACCTGCGCTATGACGGTTCGGGACGTTATCACGCCGACCACCGTTGGGGTGCTTTCCCATCCTTCTCTGCTGCATGGCGTATTTCTGAAGAAGCCTTCATGGAGAACACACGTAATTGGTTAGACAACCTGAAGATACGTGCCTCTTGGGGTAAACTGGGTAACACGGGTTCTAACGAAAAGCAGAACTACAAATACGACTATAAATTTCTGTCTACATACGCATTGAACAACTACTCGTTCAATGGTGCACAGGCTCCGGGGCTTGCCTCTACCGTACTCGCCAATGAAATTCTGTCATGGGAAACAACGAAGAGTGCCAATATCGGTATCGATGCAAACTTTTTGAAAAACCGTTTGTCAGTCGTACTTGATTTCTACGACCGTAAAACAACCGGCATCCTTGAATATCCAAGTATCTACATGACAATGGGAAACAAAACACAGCCATTGCTGAACATTGCTGAAATGGATAACCGTGGCGTTGAACTGACTTTGGGCTGGAACGACCATGTAAAAGACTTCCATTACTCAGTATCAGGTAACTTCTCTTACAACAGAAACGAAGTAACCAAATATAAAGGAAAATACCAGTCAGGCTGGACTGTAGATAAAGACGGAAAGAAAGTATGGTCATCAAACATAGGTGATGTTGCCAAAAATTCAAGCGAAGTGACACAAACCGTTGAAGGCAAAAAATTCGAAGAGTTCTTCCTAAAAGACGTTTACCACGGTAACGGCAATTACTTCAACAGTGACGGTAAGGTTAATATCAACGGCGGTCCGAAAGACGGCATGATCCGCACAGAAGGTGATATGGAATGGGCAAAAGCTATGATTGCTGCTGGCTATACATTTATGCCTAATAATAAGATTGCCAAAGATAAACTATATTATGGAGATTATATCTATGCAGACGCTAATGGTGATGGTATCTATGGTAGTTCAGCCGACCGCGTATTCCAGGGAATCTCTAAACATCCGAAATACAACTTCGGTTTACAAGCAAGTGCCAGCTGGAAAGGTTTCGACATTTCTATGAACTGGGCGGGTGCTGCCGGATTCAAGCTCTATTGGGGACCTGCTACAGGTTATAATTCTCCGTCAACCCGTGTCGGCGTATCTCTGCCTACGGATATAGCCAATAACCACTACTTCTATAATCCGGAAAACCCGTCAGATCCCCGAACCAACCTCACAGCTAAATACGGTCGTCTGGTGAGTTCCGAAGAGGGTTATGCTAACTCAGAAAAAGGTACTACGAACTACCTGTTCAATGGCAACTATTTGAAACTAAAGAATCTGACTATTGGATACACTCTGCCTAAATATTTGACAACCAAAGCATCCATTCAGTCTGTGCGTTTCTATCTGTCAGGCGAAAATTTGTTCAACATCACTTCTTTCCCCGGACAAGATCCGGAATTAGGGGCTACACCTGAATACACATCCGTACGTCAGTTTGCATTTGGTACTAACATTACTTTCTAATACAATGAATAAGATGAGAAAATTAAAGAATATAATGATAGGAATGGCAGCAGTAGCCCTGTTGGGGAGCTGTAAAGCCGATTTATTGGATCTGACTCCCTATAATAGTATAAGTTCCAATACTATGTGGACAACAGAAAATCTGGCCGATCAGGGAGTAACCGGAGTTTATAACGTACTAAGACAAGACTATGTTGGTTTAGGGCTCTATAAATTTGACTGCTATGGAGTATCAAGTGATTGTAGAGATGCGGATTATGCTCTATTAAAAGGAAATGCCACAACCTCAAACAGTCTGTTTTCTGACTACTGGAAACAGCACTACGAGGGAATTTCCCGTGCCAATGATGCTATCGCCAATATACCTAATGCGGATATGGACGACAACAAGAAAGCACGCTTGATTGCGGAATCCAAATTCCTACGCGCATTCTTCTATTATAAACTGAACATGGTATACAAAGGAGTACCGGTTTACCTGGTTCCTGTAATAATTGAAGAATGTAACCAGGGACGCGAAACGGAAGCGAAAGTTTGGGAAGTTGTTCTCTCTGACTTAACAGACTGTATCAATGAATCTAACTTACCCGATCGTTATGAAGCTGAAAATGCCAACTTTGGCCGCGCCACCAAAGCAGCTGCTTACGCTTTGCGTGGTAAAGTATATATGTGGCAAAAAGAGTGGGCAAAGGCAGAAGCCGATTTCAAGAAAGTGGGCGAATTAGGTCATAAGTTATTTAATGGCAGTTACAAAGAGCTCTTCAAAGAAGCCAACGAACAGTCAGAGGAAACTGTTCTTTCTGTACAGTGCATCGGTTTGGATGGATATGGTAATGACATCAGTTTCCGTTACGGTACCCGTTCTTCTTTCGGCTCATGCTGGAACACCTATTTGACAAGCACGGATTTTGTAGAAAGTTATGAAGAAAAAGATGGCAGCAAATTTGATTGGGATAACTATCTCCCCGGATATAATGCTATGGGACCGGAATTAAGAAAAGTGTTCTTCTTACGTGATACGACATATACCGAACTTGACAAGCAGTTTGCAGCAGCAGGTTATACTGACAAAGACAATGCCTTAAAGAAATCAATTGGTAGTTTGGTGAGAGAAGAACTACATAACATTGCTCAAATTGCCAAGAAAAAATACAATATAGACTCAGTCACTATTTGCAGTAACTATCTGCCTACCGGCAACGAAGCCAGAATCGTAAAAGCTTATGCAAACCGTGATCCGCGTATGAAAGCCTCTATCATTACTCCATACGAGAAATACGATGGGGCAGACGGAGCAACCGCACATACTTACATTTTACGTTGGCCGTATACGAACAATATCGATCCGTTGTGGGATTTGAAAACAGATACTAACAACCGTTATTATTACCTGTTTCGCAAATTTGTAGCAGAAGGACCATCCGAAATACCTAACAGAGCATACTCTCCTATCGATTTCCCTCTGATTCGTTATGCAGACGTGCTGTTAAATCTGGCAGAAGCACTGAATGAACAAGGTAAGACTGACGAAGCTATTGACTGCGTAAATCTGGTTCGTGAACGTGCAGGAGTACAAGAGTTGAACACCAATAATGCTACTACAGTAAGTGGACAGGTAGACCTTCGTGAACGTATCCGCGATGAACGCCGTTGGGAGTTCAATGGTGAAGGGGTTAACTTCTTCGACGAAGTACGTTGGGGTACCTGGAAGGACAGCAAATTCTATGAAGGCGCCGGCTTGAAACAAATTTGGGGAGAAACTGAATACTCTTATAGCTGGGGAGGCGACCAATATTATAACTGGCCTATTCCAAGTGCTGAAAAAGATATGAACGGAAATCTTACCCAGACTACCGGCTGGATAGATTAATTACTAGAAACTTTAGTGTTTAAAGCCTCCTCACTGCAAAATGTT
>JARCFY010000386.1:0-21914 GCA_029233225.1 Lepidodactylus listeri | reverse complement strand
GGGGGGGGTGTTTCCCACAGATAAGAGGGACGTAGGTAGAGCCAGTTTGGTGCAGTGGTTAAGTGTGTGGACTCTAATCTGGGAGAACCGGGTTTGATTCCCCACTCCTCCACTCACAACTGCTGGATGACCTTGGGCACGCCATAGTTCTCCCAGAGCTGTTCTCTCAAGCGCAGTTCTCTCAGAGCTCTCTCAGCCCCACCCACCTCACAGGGTGTCTGTTGTGGGGAGGGGGAGGGAGAGGAGATTGTGAGCCGCTCTGAGACTCCCTTGGGTAGTGAAGGGCGGGGTATAAATCCAACCACTTCTTCTTCTTTTTTATTATTCTCTGTTTATGTTATTAATTTAGGTTAAGAAGATACAGCTGCTTTCCTTCTACCAGTGGAGTGTTCATTGATTTTAAAATCCCTTGGAGGGGGAAGAACTGTTTGTCTCTTGGCAACACATCGGCCCCGTTCCACACGCAAACCACATTTTCCTAGTATAGTCTACCGCTTGCTCTGGCAGTTTTGTGCTGATAATGTCCAAATTTTGTTCCAGGATCTAATATCTGAGTGCTGGAATAGGAGGAGGACTGTTTGCAGAAGGGAGCTGAGCAAGTGGCCTTTGGTGCTAAATCACCAGAAGGATCTGAAGGGATTTGTTTTGGGGGCCCTGAAATTCAGCTGGGGACACAAAGTCATTTGAATGATCTCTTGGAGAAAAAAACCAAAGTAGCCTTGGTTCGGGAGGCAAATGCTGGAAGTTGAGAGTCGGGTGAGAGATTCTTGAGGTGTAAAAGGACACAGAGGGACCGAGACTGAAAACAGCTTCCGTCAGAGCACTGACTTACACTGAGAACCCACAAATGGCAGAGAAAACATACACTTGTTCTTATTGCGGGCAAACGTTTCAAGGGACTTCGACCCTCATGGTGCATGAGAGGACTCATATAGGAGAGCGAAGATATAAGTGCCCGCAGTGTGGGAGAACGTATCCGTGTCATTCTGACCTCCTCATACACCAGAAGAGCCACGCAGGAGAGAAGCCCCATCGATGTCCTTCACATTGTGTCAAATACTCCAGTCGGAATGCCCCCCTGCCCCTACACCAAGGAGCCCGTCTGGCAGAGAAGGTAAGCCTGTGCCCTGAGTGTGGGGAAGAGGAGCCCTGCTGGATCAGAGCAGTGAGTGTCCATCTAATCCAGCATCCCGTCTCACACAGCAGCCAACCAATACCTCTGGAGGGCCAACAATGGGGGCACAGAGGCCGAGGCCTTCCCCTGAGGCTGCCTCCTGGCCCTGGGTGGAGATGTTTTCTGGGAACTCAATTCCCAGGCATGCCTGGGCCCAGTTCAGACTGTGACTGGCGCAAGAGGAGATGGGGATTCGGCCTCCCCTCCGGCCACACGTGCATCATGTTCTTCACCCGAAGAAGCCCCGGTGGAGCTGCTGTTTGTGCCACTGGGGGAACTTCAGTGCAGCCCTCCTCTGTACGTGCAGATGTCCTTAGCAGGGCAAACAGCGGCTCCGCAGAACTTCTTCGGGTCAGGAAAATGGCGTGGGGGTGGGGCTGATACCCCTTCTCCTCACACGGCACGGTCCCAGTCTGAATGGATCCTGCGATTGCCTGGGAATTCCACCCACATGTGTGTTTGGTCTGCCAGAAATGGACAACTGAAACAAAACGCTCATTCTCAGAGTGACCACGACTGGGCCTTGTATGACGTGTGACTGTGATGAACCAGTCAGGAGATGCCACATGCCCTGTGCTTCCCCGGACGTGCAGGAAGGGAGGGGAGAAGGACTTCACCCTTCCTTCCTTCCTGCACAGTGAAAACTTGGCAGCCCTCTGAAAAGTGGGAAGGTGAACTGGCGGCTGCCCTTGCTACGTGGCCCCAATCCACACCAGGTCCAGCACAACCGCAAGTTGTCTTGGAAAGACTGGCGGCGACATGTCACCATCCAACTCTTCTTTTCATTTTCCTAGTATAGTCTATCACTTGCTCTGGCAATTTTGTGCTATCTGGAGTGCAACTTATTCCCCCTGTGCTGCCTGCACCCGTGTGGCTCCGTCCTCCCCCATGACCCACACCTTTCCATGCCAGAGAAGTGGGGCTGAGTTCCAGAGAGCTTTCGCCACGGTGTCTTAATTGGCCTTTATAGGCTAGCCCGATCCTATCAGATCTCAGAAGCTTAGCAGGGTCGGCCCTGGTCGCTGTTTGGGTGGGAGACCACCAAGGAAGCCCAGAGTTGCTAAACAAGAGGCAGCCAATGGTTACCTCTGAACATCTCTTGCTTCATGAGGGGTCTCCAAAAGTCAGCCGTGACTTGATTCCCCCCCCCCCCCAGTGATGCCACAACATTCTTGGTTGTAAATTATTTTTGTTTTTTAACGAAGTCAATTTTTAAAACTTTTTAGCAGTTATGTTGGTAGGAATCATTCCCAGTACTTTTTGGAATTTGGTGGAGGACATTTCTGTGGACAGATAATTCAGGTGTTGTTATATATTTGTTTGGGAAATGGCTGTCTCTCCAGATGAGGCAGCTTACGATTAAAAGCAATAAAATAGAATTTTAAGAACGTGACAATGTTACAGAAGGAAACTAGTGAAAACAAGCCAGGGCCTAAAAACAGCTTGATATCTGCGTGGAGCAGCACAAAGACGAAGACGTAAGAAAGTCCAGAGGCCAGAAGCAGACCATTATAACTGCTAAGAGAGAACAAAAAACCCTTAGCTAAAAGCCTCTTGCTGGGTAGACTTCAGAAAGGCTAATGCCGAAAGTCAAGGAAGGTAGGGGCCATGGGAGCCTTCTGGGGGAGGGTGTTCCAAAGGCAAGGAGCCACCACGGAGGAGGCCGTGTCTCTGTTCCCTGCCTCCCTCAACTCCGCAGGTGGGACACCAAGGCCAGGGCTTCCGAAGAGGATCTCAGCAGATGCTTTTCAGTGTGACAGTCTCACCTAGTGGTGTCAGGAACTTTTGCCCACAGGAGATCCCGGGCTCAGCCCAATGCAGGAGCTCCAGTTCAAAGTCCCTGGAGATGCCTCCCCAGTCAGAGGGGACAGTCTTGAGTTACAGGAAGGGCCTGACGGGGGGGAAGGCAGCGGCAGAGGGTGTCCCTTGAATGCCAGGAGTTTCACTCAGCATGGGGCACATCATAGCAGAGCAGCCACTTTCTTGAGGGGAGCGGATCCTGGTCATCTGGAGGTCAATTGTAATGGTGGGAGATCTCCAGGTGCCACCTGGTGGTTGGCGTCCCTAGCCCCTCTGCCTGGGTGGGCCTCACTGCAAAGACCCCCGGGGTTGCACACACAGGGAATGGGGCAGGGTGGGGGGCGTGGCCTGAAAGGGATTTGTTTCCAGGGGATCTGATGACGCTTCCTCCTTCTCTCCCCAGTTCGGCTTTGAGAGCAGCGAAGAGGACGAAAGGCCGGTCGTGTCCGCCCAGGAAGCTCTAGCTCAGGCACTCTCGCAGCAGGCCCAGGTGAGTCTGGCAGGTGAGGGGAGGAGAGGAAGCTCAGGGGGGGGTGGAGTCCCCCCACTCATTCTGTCTCCCCCACCAAGTCAGTGGCTTTGACTCCTGACGTGGAGGTTCAGCACTGAGAGTCCCAACTGAAGTGGGGGGTTTCCAGTTCTCTCTCTATGCCGCCCCCCACCACTGCACTTTCCCCATCTCCCTTGTGCCCAGGAAGTGCCCTGAGTCTGGATGAGAAAAACCCCTTGCCAAGGCCAAGAAGGGTTGCCGTGCCAGTCTCTCTGCAGCCGGAGAGAAGAGCCAGAGTCCAGGAGCACCTTCAAGACT
Source organism: Lepidodactylus listeri (assembly GCA_029233225.1). Classification (NCBI taxonomy): domain Eukaryota; kingdom Metazoa; phylum Chordata; class Lepidosauria; order Squamata; family Gekkonidae; genus Lepidodactylus; species Lepidodactylus listeri. The sequence continues at coordinate 18,132 of JARCFY010000386.1, read as the reverse complement.
AACGACATTGGTGGCAGGGGAGGAGCTGGCGTGGGTCACGGCTCACCTCATTCTGAAGGTATCTGGGGAAGTCTGCAGTGACTCATGAAAGCGCCAGCCCTGCCACCAATTGGGTTAGTCTTGAAGGGGCTCCTGGCATCTGGCTCATTTCCCACAAAAGCTCATCCTCTGCCACAAATCTCTGGCTCTATCCCTTGCTTAGAACGTGTGCTGGCAATATCCTTTTGTCGTCCCTGCTTTGAAATATGAGTTTTCCTAGGGTTTTTTTGGTCTTTGTAAAAAATTTTAAAGCCACAAAAACTGCAAAAAAAAAAAGCATAAGCACGATCTGTATATTAGAAACAGAAACGTAACGCTGGAAAGGATCTGAAGGGTCATCTAGTCCAGCCCCCTGTGAAAAGGATCTAGGGGTCTTAGTAGACCGTCCACTGAACATGAGTCAGCACGGCAGTAGCTAAAAAGGCAAATGGGATTTCGGGCTGGATCAACAGAAGAGAAGAAGAGGAAGAGATTGGATTTATACCCCACCCTTCACTCACTTGGAGTCTCAGAGCGGCTTACAAACTCCTTTCCCTTCCCCTCCCCACAACAGACACCCTGGGAGGTAGGTGGGGCTGAGAGAGCTTTGAGACAACTGTCCTTGAGAGAACAGCTGGTACAGAGCTATGGCTTGCCAATGGTCATCCAGCGGGTGCAAGTGGACGAGTGGGGAATCAAACCCGGTTCTCCCAGATTAGAGTCCGCACATTTAACCACTACACCAAACAGAAGTACAGTGTCCAGATCATGCAAAGTGATGGTATCGCTTTACTCTGCTTTGGTCAGACCTCACCTAGAGTTTATCCGTATGTGTGTGTCTGAACTCTCTCAATCAGACACCTTTCAGCCCTTTTAGAAATAACAACCCTGAACAGCAAACTGCTGTTCCTTCTGCACACCAGTGCACCTGTACGGAATGTGCTGGCGTGGCCCCCAAAGAATTGCCTATGGACTGCCAGAGATGGCTGAGGCGTGGAGTATGCCCAGATGTCTCCTGGTCTGGGTAGCCCGATTTCCCCTCCCCTGCCTCTGAGTGTCTTCAGTGCAGCTGCCTTGGGGTGCAGAAGGAGCTGAGCGTTCCTCAAGCAGCTCTCCTCACTGCTGGGCCTCCGAGGTGTTCCTGAGGGCACAGGATGGGCTGCAGTTGTGAGGGGAAAGCCAGGTTCCTTCCCTTCCGTGGCTTTCTCCAAGGAATCTACAATTTGCCGGGGAAGGCATAAGAAAAACCCAGCTCCGAGGAGAAAGGGAGCAAAGCCCCCCCCCCCCCCGTTTGTGCATCACCTGCAAGACTAGAAGAGCCCGAGCCAGTTGATGGGAATGTTGAGGCTCTCCCCCGACCCCCATTTCCCTGGTGCCCCTGCTGACTTTGCCTCGGTGCCACCCTGGACAAGGGTTCTGATCCCTGGCTTCTACTGCCAGAACTGGCTTGGGAAGGAAGGTAAAATTATTGTATGGCCTTCTGTGTGGAATAGCTAGGAGACCGCTAGGTGCAAGCTGTGTTTGTTGCTTTTTAGGCTGAGGGTTTTTTTATTTATTTGACTTCTAGGCCTTCAGTCCTGTGCTCCGCCCAATGCTGCTGTCCACAGGAATCCTCACCCTGCGACCCCCTCCCTTCTTTTCCTGTGTCACCACTGCAGTGGTGGGGAATCTGGGTTGAGGCCCCCAAATAAGTCTCTGTTGTCTGTCTCCCCCTCTCTCTCTAGAACCCACAGGGGCCCATGATTGGCCCCCCAAGGAAACCAGGCCACCAGGTAAGTTCTTCAGTGGGCCTGAGGGTTGCGTGTGGAGAGTGGGCCTGAGGTTGTGGGGATGGGCGTCCTCTCATGCCTTCTTTGTATGTAATTCCCAGGGACGAGCTGGAGCTGACGGGGCCCGGGGCGTGCCTGGAGAACCTGGTGTCGAGGTGAGGCAGCATCCCCTGACCGGAGAGCCCCGAGTCCCCTTCTGAACTCTGCTTTACAAGGGCTCTGGAGCGGGGGGGGGGGGTTTCCCAGACGAAGAAGTCGAGGGTAGAGAGTGTCATGGGGGGGGGCACCTCTTCCGTTCCTGGGGTTCTCTGGTCCCAAGGTCAGGGGCTTTATGGTAGGCTGCCTCAGGGAAGAAAGGCAGCTAATACATATTTTAAATAAGGGAACCAATAAATAAAAAGGGCCTAGCCCCTGGTTTTCTCTCTGCAGGGTGACCGCAGCTTCGGTAGGTTTTATTGGAGCGGGGGGCTACTGGACGCAAATCTAAAATGAAGAAGAGGGTCCCTGAACTGTACAGGCCAGGCAAGCCCAGTCTCGTCACATCTCGGAAGCTAAGCAGGGCCGATCCTGGCAAGTACTTGGATGGGAGACCTCCAAGGAATTCCAGAGAGAGAGAGAGAGAAAATACTCAATCCACCCCCCAATAAAATAAAATGGAGAAGGGGGGAATGTTGTAAGCCACTTTGAGTCCCCATCAGGTAGAAAAGTGAGGTATAAATCAGGTAAAATAAATACTTTGTGCATCAAAATTCGGCAGCCCACCCCAGTGTCACCAAGTTCTGCAAAGCATCAAGACCTGTTAGCTGATCTGCTGGCTTTGGCGGTTTATTCAGCTCATCCTATTCACAGGTGGGAGCAAAAAGGGACCTGGGACCCAGCCCTCCCATCACATGTCTCCCCCCCCCCCCCCAGCTTCTTGAGCCAAGCTTCACCTTACCCCGTTCATGATATTTCCTACTCATTTCCACCATCTTGAGAACGAGGAGCTCAGGTTTTCCTCTCAGAGCCCTGAAAACTGAGGTCCTCAGGCTGAGAAGTGAGGTGCCTCGTCAAGGTCTCAGGCCCAATTAAATAGTGCAGCTATTGTGGTGGTGGGAGGGGCACCTCTCTGAGCTGACCCCCCCCCCCCCACAGTGGTCTAATGCCCGTGTGACGCTGAGATCCTTTCTTTCCTCTTAGGCGGACAGCGGAGAAGTGGGACCGCACGGGCTTCTGAGAGAACTGGTAGGTGCCACTCTGCCCTTGGAGCCTGCAGGGGAGTCTGGGAAAGATGGCGCAGCTCAGGACTCAGCAAAGGCCCAGGTGCTGTGCGCCTGTACCACAAGCTCCTGAAAATGCAAAGATTCGGGGCCAAACAGAACTCAAGGAGATAAAACGTGTGTCTCTGGGCTGTACCGTGCAATGGGGGCTCTCCTGATGGAACCCCCCCTTCCCCATTTTGTTCTACAGAGGACCATTTTAGTCCCGTGAGCCCTGAGAGAGACGTGTCTTTTCAGGCCTCACAAAAAGATTTACAGCCCCGATTTTCATTGATTCAAGGAAGTCTTCATGGCACAGAGGCTTTTTGACAAAATATTATAGCCATATTTGAAATACACAGGGAAAGTGAACATTCAGCATTTTAGGAAGAAATACTGGATGCATAATTTAGATCTTGAATGTAATCCTGTCTGCCCATTCCTCCCAGGACATCAGAGGCTTCCTCTCTCTCTCTCTCAAGCACACCAAGTTCCTTCAGCAACTTATTCTACAAGAGAATTTCAGATCCCTCCAGATAACTCACCCGGTCCGCTGAGGGAAGGATGCAGAGTCTGGGAGTGGGGCAGGATCCATTCCTCGGTCTCTTTTCCATTCCATCTCTTTCCCCTCTCCCACGCTGCTGTTTCAGATGTGGGCACCATCCCTGAAGATGGAGGCACCATTCCCTGAAGCGGAAGGAACTTCCTTGGAGCAAGAGCAGAGGGCGCAGGCCATGGAGCATGTCCAAGATGTCCTCTCCTGTGGTAACGACTCTTTGTGCCTGGATGCGATTGGGGAACCCAGTGAATTTGATGGGTGGAAAGTTCAGGCAGGTCGGGGGGGGGAGGAATTAAACACTTCTTGACACAACACAGAGTTAATTTGTGGAACTCAGTGTCCCTTAATTGCGATGCCTCTCAAAGGGGATTAGACAAACTCATGGAAGGCAATTTCTCCCATCAGTTAAAATAGTCCCCTCTCTCCCGCCTTCCAAAAGGTAGACAAATCTTGGCAGAACTATTCAACTTGGTGAATAAAGGGAGCCTCCACCTGGGGCCAATGAGGATGGAAACATTTGGCTTCTGTGCCCGTGCTTCTGGGGGGCATCTGGTGGCCCGCTTTGGGAAACAGGATGGTGGAAGAGGGACGGTGGGCTGTTGTGCAGGAGCTTTGGGGGAGGGGCTTGGGGCAGATGTGATGTCATGTAGATGTTACGTCTGGCTGAAAACCTGGATGGGAAGTGAGCATGCCAAGAGACACTCTGAAAACTCATGCTTTTGACCTTCAAGTCTTCAGATGGGCTCAAGTCATGTCTGGGCCGAATGTGACGGTAACGTGTTATGCCACATCATTTCCATCCTCGTCTTCACCCCCTCCCTCAAACCTGAAAAAGGCCTGACAGAAGTCTGAAATACGTTGGCAGCATTTAGAACCCCTGAGGCTCCTGTGGAATATCTGGTCCTTCTGTTCTAACTCTCCCAGTATTTTGTAAAAAGTGTTAAAAGTTGTTGAGGGTACACAGGGCAAGGATTTACTCCCCTGGCCACGTGGTGAACAAAGCAGGGAACAAACTAATCCAATAAAAAGTCGTGGAAAAAACCCTTCCTTCCTTCTCTGTCTCAGTAACAGGAAGTGGAGAGATGCTGTTGAGCTGTCATATTTTCAGAGGTGTGGAAACGGCTGCTGCACCTCCAGTCCAGGTAGGGGAATTGAGCAGGGGACAGCCTGGGTTCCCCCTCCTTTCTCAGGAGGGCTTTTGCTCCTGCAGTTTCTAGAAGGTGTCTGGGCGAGAGGGGCTCTGAACACCGGTCCCTTCACCCATGCCAAGCCTTACATCCTGTATCCTCCCAGACGACTCCCTTCCAGGGTGCCATCTCTGCCTGGGGTGATCTCTGACGAGGGTATCTACTTTTTCTTTCAGGGTCCGTTTTCCTTTGAGGAGGTGGCTGTGTATTTCACCGATGCGGAGTGGGCCCTGCTGGATCCGGGCCAAAGAGCTCTCTACCGGGAAGTCATGCTGGAGAACTATGGGAATGTGGCCTTTCTGGGTAAGGATCTTCATATGTGGGAAAGGTGTGAATTGCTGCCATTGTGATGAGGTACGTATCACAATATGGAAAAGCAAAACACCGTTTTGAAGCCTGTCTGGCTGTTTGTACAGAGGCAACGGAGGCCAGTGTGGTGGCCATCATCTAAGCCAGAGACAGGGTCCTGGCCTGAAGCGCAGGTGGGATGAGAGGCCCTCAGAAGGACTCCAGAAGGGTCCAGATCCTCATTTCTCTGTTTCCAGCCTTTGCAACACATCTTTTTACAAACATCTGCTCTGACTGTGATCTGGAAATAATCCCGTCCCCCTTCTACTGTTTGGGATTGTGGACTTTGATGCTGACCACGTTTCTGTCCTTCCAGGAGAATTTTTTGGATTTCTGTCCTTTCCCATATAATTCCCCCCCCCCCCCCCCATATCTTGAAAAGCTGTGGTATCGTTATATCCTGGATATTCTGGGGAAAGATGAGTGGGTGTTTAAGGTCAGCCAAGCTGGGCAAGGCCAAAGGACTGTCAATCCTTTACTACTGCAGTCACATATAGACTTTTGGTCCTTACCTGCTCTCCTAGTCGCTAAATGTTACAGAATTAGGACTGGAGTGAGTCTCAGTCCTCGGCTAAAACTTTTCAAAACCTCTGATACATCTGCAGTACTTTAATTTCTATTTTATTTAATAGTAATTTAATTTAATAGTAATTAGCTTTTATAACTGAAACTTTGATCCTGTTCCCAGGAAGCTTCAGGACTCTGCTGAGTGCTGTGGCCCTCACTTTGACTCACGTCACTTTGCCTTCTGGGAATGCTTATACTTTGCAGCAGTCAGAAGTCATTATCAAGTACTAAATAAATGGATTATCAGAAATCAGCTTCCTCCCGTGAGTCACCCTGGCTTAACACAGCTTTCCTCAACTTCCCTGACTCCACAGATAGAACGAAAGGGGCTAACTTTGTTATGCACGTCATATGCTCATCACAGACTTGACTGAGTTATATTAGTTTCAGTCGGTAAAAAAGGGTACTGTACTTAATGACTGAATTAGCTTTGTTCGAGGTTGTTCTGATCAACCACTGTGCCATGGTGGGTCTTGACATAGTAACCAAGGATATCCCTTTCAAACTAAGAAGTGCACAATGTATGTATTGGGGTGGTGTTGAAATTTCACACAGCACTCCGTAGCACTTCAGGACCAGGAGAAGAACTGGAGAAAGCTTGGGAGGAGGTTTTCCAGGTAAACCGGATCAGAAACGCTTCCCCAATGGGAGAGGCACGTTTCTGTGTGAAAGGGCCAATATGTTCTGTTAGGGAACCGGTCCTAAAACGGTTCTGTTTGAAATGTCACACAGAAACCATTACTGAAGAGTTCCTGAAACGCTACATATTGGCTGTGAAATTCCTCCCTGTTCCCTCTCTGGCCTTGGCGTTCCTCTTGAGTATTCCCAAGCAATCAAGTCCTCTGGGAAGGGACTGGTGCTGTGAAACTGCAGATCACATCACCTGCTCTGACATGACTTGAGCCAGCTTGTCCGCCAAGGTGGGGTACAAATACAAATAATAAATAAATAATAAATATTCAGAGACCAATGAAAATGTCCTTTCCTTCGTTGGCCTTCTTGTATCTGGAAGACATTGCTTGAACCCTGATTGGTGTCCAGGCCCAGCAACCACTGAGGGTTCCAGCAATAAATAACCTGCTTTAACATCCTTTCGGGGGACATGATGGTGTTGCATGTCAAGCTGACTTGTAACTCTGTCTTGCTCACCTTTTGGCCATCTTGGAAGCTCTGGGTCCTGAAGCCAACCAGCTTGGCGCTTGGGACTCTGGAGACAGAGTACATTTGGACCCAGAACTGAATGGGTAACATCTTGTCTTTGAGAACCAAGGTTCCAGAAGTGTTTAGCTAGTTTGTTAATCTTTAGCTTGTTTTTTTCCCCTCACAGTACTGTTTTAAATAATTCTGCACCTTTTAATGAATACATCTTCTGCACTTAAATAAACATATATTTTATTTACCAACTTCTGTCTCCACTGCTGCAATAAGTTATCTGGTCCCTAAGACTGTCGGTTACTACCTCTAGAATAACCTGTGGGTTTCCTGCCGTGAGCCAACATCGCAGAGAGAGTTCCCTAGATAAGCCCAGTAAGGTCAGGAGTGTGTCCTTTGGTTCTTGGCTGGAGGGACACAGAAGGACTTGTGGTAGCACTGCCTGGTTAAAGGTATACAGGTGCCCTTAACCCCCCTTTGTAATTGTAGCTAGCCACTCTCTTGGTGAAGACGATCTCCAGCCCAGGTTGGGTAGCACATGGAGGAAGGCTCTCTTTGACAAAAAGTGTGTAATGGAATAAATCAAGTTTTGGTTAGAACACCTTCCCCTTACCCCCTCTCCCTCTCTGGATAACATTGGGAAGCCAGCATCTCTCTCTCCCCAAAATGAACACAGTGGGAATGAGAGTACATGAAATGGTTCCGGCTCCCCTCTTTTTCCCAACACTAACCTTACCTGCCCTTTCAGTTGCTAAATGTAGCCAGGTAAAACAATTTGCCCCTTATCTGTCTCGCCCCGACCTAGCCATGGTAGTGCCCACAATGGGCACCTCTAGACATGATTACGGTAACTTGCTCTATGCTGGGCTGCCCTTGAAGTTGATCTGGAAGTGGCAGCTTGTCCAGAATCAGCGGCTCGAGTCCTTACAGGGACACCGATAACTGCACTTACACAACCTGTGCTTTGCCAGCTGTGCTGGCTCCAAGTTGAGTACTGGGTCAGGTCCAAGGTTTTGGTCTTGACCTTTAAGGCCCTAAACAGTCAGGGACCAAAGTACCTACTGGACCTCCTCTGCTGATATGTCCCCCGGAGAGCATTACACTCAAGTTACCAACATCTATTGGAAGTCTTTGGCCCAATAAGTGTCCGACTGTCCTCAACCAGAGCCAGGGCCTTTTTAGCCTTGGTTCTGACTTGGTGGAACTCTGCTGGTTAACATCTGGGCACTGTGGGATTTGCGACAAATTAGGAAGGCTTGCAGGGCAGAGATGTTCTGCCAAGCCTACAGTTGAGAAAAACCCTAACCATTAGATTCACAATCTGCTTTCACTGCTCTTCCCCCATTGCTAATGTAAATTGGGGTGCAGAATTGTATGATGGCACCATACGGTTATTGGGCTTTATCTTAAACTATTTAATAGATTTGATGTGGTTTTTTTATGACTTTGATATGAACCACCCTAAGCTCGCTTGCCAGGAGGGCTAGAAACAAACCAAATAAATAAACACTCTTTCTTTATTCTAGCAGAGAACCGTCAGCAGAAAAAGAAGAGTGAGGAACTTCATCCGCAATTGCCAGATAAAGTTAATAATGAAGATTCAAAAGGAAAGGTCAGGAATCGAAGCAGACCGATGAGAAAGAAAGGCACCCTTTTGGTTGAGAACAGAGATAGAAGACAGCGTAATGTACAGTTTCCAAAGCACAATATAATGAAGACAAGTAAATCTGTTAAGTACAGAAAGTACGTCAAATATAGGTCACAGCTTCTTGTGAACCTAAGAATACAAAAAGTAGAGAAACCCTTTGAAAACTCGGAGTGTGGGCAGAGATTCAGTCTGAGTGACAATCTTCAATGGCATCAAGGAACCCACACAGGAGGGAAACGTTTTGACTGCTCACAGTGTGGGAAGAAATTCAGTCAGAGTGCCCATCTTCAACAGCATCAGAGAGCCCACACAGGGGAGAAACCTTTTGAATGCTCAGAGTGTGGACAGAGATTCGCTCGGAGTGGCAATCTTCAGCTGCATCAAAGAATGCACACAGGGGAGAAACCTTTTGAATGCTCAGAGTGTGGAAAAACATTCACTCGGAGTGCCTCTCTTAAAGGCCATTGGAGAACCCACACAGGGGAGAAACCTTTTGAATGCTCAGAGTGTGGGAAGAGATTCAGTCACAATGGTGGTCTTCAATATCATCAAAGAACCCACACAGAGGAGAAACCTTTTGAATGTTCAGAGTGTGGGAAAAGATTCATTCAGAGTAGCAGTCTTCAGTATCATCAAAGAACCCACACAGGAGAGAAACCTTTTGAATGCTCAGAATGTGGAAAGGGATTCAGTCGGAGTACCTATCTTAAACAGCATCAGAGAACCCACACTGGGGAGAAACCTTTCGAATGCTCAGAGTGTGGGAAAAGATTCATTAAGAGTGGCAGTCTTCAGTATCATCAAAGGACCCACACAGGGGAGAAATCATTTGAATGCTCAGAGTGTGGGAAAAGATTCACTCGGAGTGCCTCTCTTAAAGAGCATCAGAGAACCCACACAGGGGAGAAACCTTTTGAATGCTCAGAGTGTGGAAAGAGATTCGCTCTGGGCGGCAATCTTCAGCTGCATCAAAGAATGCACACAGAGGAGAAACCTTTTGAATGCTCAGAGTGTGGAAAAAGATTCGCTCGGAGTGGCTCTCTTAAAGAGCATCAGAGAACCCACACAGGGGAGAAACCTTTTGAATGCTCAGAGTGTGGGAAGCGATTCAGTTCCAGTAGCAATCTCCAACAGCATCAAGGAACCCATACAGGGGTGAAACGTTTTGACTGTCCGCAATGTGGGAAGAGATTCAGTCACAATGGCCGTCTCCAAGATCATCAAAGAACTCACACAGGGGAGAAACCTTTTGAATGCTCAGAATGTGGGAAAAGATTCAGGCAGAATTGCAGCCTTCAATATCATCAAAGAACGCACACAGGGGAGAAACCTTTTGAATGCTCAGAATGTGGGAAAAGATTCATTTGCAATGGAAAACTTCAATTTCATCAAAGATCCCACACAGGGGAGAAACCTTTTGAATGCTCAGAATGTGGAAAAAGATTCAGTCGCAATGAGAGTCTTCAATACCATCAAAGAACACACACAGGGGAGAAACCTTTTGAATGCTCAGAATGTGGGAAAAGATTCAGTCACAATGGCAGTCTTCAGTATCATCAAAGAATGCACACAGGAGAGAAACCTTTTGAATGCTCAGAATGTGGGAAAAAATTCAGTTACAATGGCGGTCTTCGAAAGCATCAAAGAACGCACACAGGGGAGAAACCTTTTGAATGCTCAGAGTGTGGAAAAAGATTCATTCAGAGTGGCAGTCTTCAATATCATCAAAGAACGCACACTGGGGAGAAACCTTTTGAATGCTCAGAATGTGGAAAGAAATTCACTCACGGTAGCCATCTTCAGCAGCATCAGAGAACCCACACAGGGGAGAAGCCTTTTGAATGCTCAGAATGTGGGAAAAGATTCACTCAGAGTGGCCATCTTCAGCTGCATCAGAGAATCCACACAGGGGAGAAACCTTTTGAATGCTCACAATGTGGGAAGAGATTCAGTCACAATAGCAGTCTTCAGCTGCATCAGAAAACCCACACAGGGGAGAAACCTTTTGAATGCTCAGTGTGTGGAAAGAGATTCATTCAGAGTGGCAGTCTTCAGCTGCATCTGAGAACGCACACGGGGGAGAAGCCTTTTGAATGCTCAGAGTGTGGAAAGAGATTCAGTCACAGTAGCAGTCTTCAGCAGCATCAGAGAACCCATGCAGGGGAGAAACGTTTTTAATGCTTGAAGTGTGGAAAGAGAGTCAGTTTCAGCAGATATCTTCAAAAGCATTAAAGAACCCACAGAGGAGAGAAATCTTTTGAATGCTCAAGAGTGTGGGAACAGATTCAGTCGGAGTGGGAGTCTTCAGGAGCATCAAAGAAACCCACGCAGGGAGAAACTTTTTGAATGCTCAGAGCATGGAAAGTGATTAAGTTGGAGTAGCACTTTTCATAAACATCTAAGAGCCCTACGAAGGAGAAACCAGGCAATTGCTTAGCCTGTGAAAAGAGCACTTCTCTTATTTCATTGCTAAAAGAGAACCATAGAACACATAAAGCATCGAAACAATCAGTGATTGGAAAAAAGCCAACAGAAAAACCCCCACTTTAATAAATGCTCACAGGAAAAAAGCCTACACGGAAATAGGCCCACGTGGAAAAAAGCCCATACACAGAAAAAAGCCCACATGGAAAGAAGCCCATATGGAAAAATACCAGGTAAAACGCCATAAATATTTATAATAGTGGATAACCACTGATCTCCACTTATGAGAATGAACAGGTATTACCTATATTTTATGTTGTTGTTTTAGGATTAAAACATGTCATGTTCACATGCAACAATTTGTATTGTGATTTTATCAGTTATAATCAAATTATTTGCTATGTTATTAGTAAATAACTTCCTTACTATACAAAAGTGGCGTGTATGAAGAGGGCTTTAATGCTCTTGAGTGTAAGGCTTAGAAGGAAAATGCAGGAAATAAAAGTGACCATTTTGTTATCAACAAACTTCATTAGGAAGGAAAAACAATAACAACAGAAATTAAACTCTATATAGAAATATTTTAAAATAAAATTAAATACCTGAAGAGCAGTTGTAATTCTGAGTGATCTCCAGCCCTCACCTGGAGATTGGCAAAAGTGGTTCTTCAGGAGGAAAAAAAGTCTTTCTCTGCAATGGGGCCAAAGTACCTTACATCATTCTCCTCTCCCCCTTTAAGACAACAGATTTTCTCCCCCCCCCCCCCCGAGAAAATAACTACTTTGGAGGGTGGGCTCTATGGCATTCTTTTCAACTGAGGCCTCTCCCCTCTCCAAACCCTGGCTTCCGTAGATTCTACCATAAAATCTCCAGGAATTTCCCTACCTGGAGCTGGCCCCAATGAGTTTTCTCCCAAAGGCCAAAATAGGTGTGGAAAGGGCCTTTTACTGACAGAACCAAGCTTGGTTGCCTAACCATAGCCACTGAGGGAATAGTCCCACAGTAGCCAAGAGGAAGACGTGTCATCATCAGGACAGCTGTTTGGCAGTTATTCTGACAGGGAACAGTGGCTGAAGTGGGAGTGGGCAGGGAAGAGGAGCAGACCTAGCCCCCAACCTATGGTACGTGAGTACTCTTGAGTGGCGGTTGATGGGCCAATGACTTATGGAGTGCACTGCACAGCCAATGGGAGAGCTGGAAATGGCCAATGCACCAAGGGAATGATTATGTTAAGATAGGTAATACCTGTTCATGTTATTTATTGTTATTTATTATACTGTTTTTAATCGATTTTATAGGTCAATGTACCGAACCGGCCTCTGGCCCATGTAAGCCGCCCTGAGCCCGCTTGCGGGGAGGGCGGGATATAAATACGAAAAATAAATAAATAAATAAATAAATTCTCATAAGTGGAAGTGAATGGTTATCCACCATTCCACCAAATATGGTGCTTTACATGGTATTTTCCCATGTGAGCTTCTTTCCATATGGGGTTTTTTCTGTGTGGGTTTTTATGTATATGGGCTTTTTTCCATGAGTTATTGGAAACCTTATTCTGATCAATAAAGAATATATATGTGCTATCCTTATTTTATAGTAAATAGATTGTGTGCTTACATACAAAGATATAGCTAAAGATGCTTCTAAGAGCTAATAACCAGATGTGTAGTTATTTCAAAGTCCAGCCAGAAACAGAAGATATTAATCACAAGTTTTTTGACAATTAAAAAGGCCAATTAAAAGTGCAGAACTTGTATTTTATACAAGGAGGACCCCTACTGGCTATAGCAAAGTGGCATATGTTTGTGAACCCAGGATAATTAATTTAGATTTATCTTCTAAAAATTCAATTACAATCCCCTGATGGATTAAAATAAAGGATAACGGGTGAATTCAAGATATTATACAAGCTTTATGTCATATGCTACTTTGGAACTATAGAAAATGCATATAAAGAGTTTAATTTTTTGGAATATCATTATCTTTTATTTTTCATAATTTTTACATATGTTATAGTGGGAATAGTCCACAGAAATGTTATTAAAGTGCTTTTTATGTACATACTAGGAATAAGGCCTGTTGCGGAAATAAATACAACGGGCTCTAGAAAGAGGCTCTGGGAGAGTGCCCCGGCCTTGGGCCCTCAGTGTCAATTTGCTGTGGTGACCTCAGCAGGGTAAAATGACACAGTGTCACGGCAGAGCCCGGGAGCCTGGCTGGGCAGACTTCTCCTTTCACGGAGCCTGCTGACAGGTGGAGGCGAGTCTGGTGGAGAATTGTCAGCCCCAGGTGGGTTTGGTTGAGGACTTGGCTGTGGATCCTCTGCAGGACTTATGTCTTCTGCAGTTAACTGAGCCAAGTCCTTCTGTCCATGGCTGTCAGGCACTGGGTCTAAGGCTAAGTCAGGGGCAGGCATGACACACAGAGTCCACCAGTTTCTCCAGGGGAAGATCTCTGCCATCTGAAGAGCAGTTATAGTTCAGTGTGATCTCCATCCCTCCCCTGGAGATTGGCAACAATGGTTCCCAGTGAGGGAACAGGTAGTTTGGAGGGTGGATCCTATGGCAATGAACCTGTCTGAGGTCCCACCCCTGCTGAAATCTCACCCTCTCCAGGGTCCACCCCTCAAATCTCCAGGAATTTCCCAACCTGGAGTTGGCAACCCTGTCTTCCTCCCAGCCAACCATCAGTGTATCATTATCTGCCCCCTGGCTTCAGCTTTCCATCTCCTCCCTCCTAGAGAACAATTATAATTCTGAGTGATCTCCAGCCCCCACCTGGAGATTGGCAACAATGGTTCCCCATGAGGGACTGGTTGGCTTGGAGGGTGGAGTCTATGGCATTGTACCTGTCTGAGGTCCCACCCCTCCTCCAACCTCACTGTCACCAGGTGCCATCCCTCAAATCTCCAGGAATTTTCCACCTGGAGTTGGCAACCATATCCTTCCCAGCCAATCATCAACTTCACTCTTCAGCTTTCCTTCCCCCCCCCCCCCGGAGAGCACTCATAATTCTGAGTGATCTCCAGTCCTTGCCTGGAGATTGGCAACTATCGTTTCCTTGGAGAAGTAGTCTTTCTCTGCAATGGGGACCAAAGCAGCTGATATCATTCTCCTCTCCCCCTTTTGACTTGCACAACAACCCTGTGAGGTAGGTTAGGCTTAAAGTCTGTGACTGGCCCCAAATCACCCATTCACCAAGAACCTGGGTGGAGCAGATCCTGCTCTGAAGCACTGACTTCTACGCCTAGGGGAGCCAACCTCCAGGTGGAGCCTGAAGATCACCAGGTATCACAAATGAACTCCAGACAACAGATCCCCCCCCCAAAGCCATTTTCTCCAGGGGAACTGATTTCTGTCATCTGGAGATCAATAACAGTGGGAGATCTCCAGGTCACACCTGGAGTTGGCAGCCCTATCTCTTTCCCAGCCAGCTATCAACCTATCTTTATTTTCCCCTCTTCTGATTTCCATCTCCCCCCCCCCCCACCTGCAGCTTCTACTATGTTCTGAAGCCCTGACTGCTATGTCACATTGACTGTCATAGGGAGGCCTTTTCAGCAGGGTATAAGGACACACTGCCAGGAGGGTCTCACTGTCCCCAGTGGCCTGCTTCTGTCAGTAAAAAGGCAATGGACTTTCAGCATAACCCCCGCCCTCTGCCAGCTTGGCAACCAAGCTTGCTCTGATTAGGAAAATACCTGGAGATTTGGGGGGAGGGGGTGGATCCTGTGAAGGGCAGCATTGGGGGGGACTGGAAGAACTCAGCAAGGAAGGACGTTCGTGGGGAGGGCGGGATATAAATGTGAAGAATAAATAAATATAATACCATAGGGTCTCCCCTCCAAAGCAGCCATTTTCTGCAGGGGAACTGATCTCTGTCATCTGGAGATCAATTGTAACAGTAGAGATCTCCAGGTCCCACCTGGAGATTGGCAGCCCTAGGGGGAAAGTCAGCCACACAGCAGGGGGTTGAAAAGAATGATTTGATGGTTGCTGGCCCATCTTATTAGCCAGCCAGCCATGGTGGAGCTAAGTAGGAGAGAGAGCCTGAGGAATTTCACACAGCCAATATGTTCTGTTTCAGGAACTCTTCAGTAACGGTTTCTGTCAGGCATTTCACACAGAACTGTATTAGTACCGGTTCCCTAACTGAACATATTTGCCCTTTCACACAGAAATGTGCCTCTCCCGTTGGGGAAGCGTTCCTGAGCCGGTTTACCTTGAAACCTCCTCCCAAGCGTTTGTCAGTTCTTGTACCGGTCCAGAAGAGCTACGGGGTGCTGTGTGAAATGTCCCCGTTTCAGAGTTTATTCTGACAGGAAATTGGGCAAGCTGGCAGTGTGCAGGGGAGGGGGTTATGCTGAAAGTCCATTGTTTTTTCACTGACAGAAGCAGACCACTGAGGGGATAGTTAGACCCACCTGGCAGTGAGCGGAGGAGAAGAAGAAGAGATTGGATTTATACCCCGCCCTCCACTCACTTGGAGTCTCAGAGCGGCTTACAAACTCCTTTCCCTCCCCCTCCCCACAACAGACACCCTGTGAGGTAGGTGGGGCTGAAAGAGCTCTTCCCCAAGCTGTCCTTGAGAGAACAGCTGGTACAGAGCTATGGCTTGCCCAAGGTCATCCAGCCAGGTGCAAGTGGAGGAGTGGGGACTCAAACCCGGTTCTCCCAGATTAGAGTCCGCACATTTAACCACTACACCAAACTGGATCCTTCCCCTTCACTGGCTCCCTCCAGACTGAGGCCGAGATGCTGGCCGGTGGCTCTGTGGGTGGGACTGAGGCAAAGCAGGAAGAGAATGCAGCCAGTGTCCAGAGACCCCCTTTTGAGTGGCAGTCCTTCAAGCCAACTGATTTTGGCACCAATGCTCCCTCTAAGCTGTGGAGTCTTATGAGCAAAAATTCTACTTTGTGAGCTACTGGCATTAAAGTGGTGAGTGAGCGATTTGGCTATGGCATAAATTAGTTTGCTCTGGAGCCATCCTTCCTGAGCTAAGACAAAAATGTGTGAGCCGGAGGCTAAAATATAGTGAGCTAGCTCACACTAACTCAGCTTAGAGGGAACATTGTTTGGCACCCCATGGAATCTTACCACTTGAAAACGGCTTTATATAATAAGGAATGATATGCATGTATTGATATAAAGGAACCATATTATAATGGGAAAAGTTAAATCCTGTACTCCTGTACTCAGTATGAAATCAGGTGAGAAAATCTGGGAGAACAGATAAGAACATAAGAGACGCCAATGTTGGATCAGGCCAATGGTATTACTTGTCCCAGTCCAACAGTTCGTTTCAGTATTCCCTCAAAGCTAATTTAGTGTGAGCTAGCTCACAGTTTTTTAGCTTTCGGCTCAAACATTTTTGTCTTAGGAAGGATGGCTCCAGAGCAAACTAATTTATTCAGGAGCCAAATCGCTCGCTCACATCTTTAACGCCAGTAGCTCACAAAGTAGAATTTTTGCTCACAAGACTCCACAGCTTGGAGGGGGTATTGGTTCCTATCTATACATTATGGCTAATAGCCACTGATTGACCTCTGATCCATATGTTTATCCAATTCCATCTTGAAGCTGTCCATGCTTGCAGCCGCCGCCACCTCCTGTGACAGTGAATTCGACATGTTATCCCACAGGCACCTGAATCATCAAAGATCTGTAAAGTGCCCACAGGCACCAGCATCATCAAAGAGCTGTAAAGTTGAAATGTGTCTAGTAACATCTTGTTTGTCAAATGTAAGACTAATGAATGCCGCAAACAAAATCAAACTGAGCAAAGTGTAAATGATGTCAGTGGTGATGTAAAATTGGGAGGAGCAATAAAATATATAAGTCAGATCCCTGCTGTTACTGCACATCTGGGCTGAAGTTTTGGCTGTATGATGTTCCATTTATTTGAATAAACTTTTTTTTTTTTTACCCTCCTCGCTGCCTGGACTGTATCTCACTGTGTGCAATCAATAACTAGCCATATAAGTCAAAGAACCTTAGTGCCCTGGGGGGTCATTGCCTTCAGTATCATAGAATTATAGAATTGGAAGGGTCCTCCAGTGTAGTCCAACACCCTGCACAATGCAGGACATTCACAAATAAACTCCCACTTCCAGTGGCCCCTGGTCCATGCTGAGGAAATGGCAAAAAGTCTCCAGGATCCACGAGCAAAGTGGCCTGGAGAAAAATTGCTTCTGGCCCAAAAGTGGTGATCAGCATTTTCCTGGGCTTGTCAGTAAAGGCCATGAGCACTAAGCACTGATGCAACCCTTCCTGCCTTCCCTCTCATCATCTGCCTAAGTTCACACAATCAGCATTGCTGTCACGTGGCCATCTAGCCTTTGTTTGAAAGAGTCTAAAAAAGGAGAGCCCACCAGGAAGCTCTTGAGAAAGCGTGTTCCACTGATGAACCACTCTGTCAGGGAGTTCTTCCTAATGTTTAACCCAAAGCTTTCCTGATACAATTAAAACCCATTGTTTCTGGTCCAACCTTCTGGAGCAACAGAAAACAACTCCACACCATTCTCTACATGAAAACCCTTCAAGTACTTGAAGATGGTTATCATATCACCTCTCAGTCATCTCCTCTCCAGGCTAAACACACCCAGCTCCTTCAACCTTTCCTCATAGGACTTGGTCTCCAGACCCCTCACCATCTTTGTTGCTTTCCTCTGGACACGTTCCATCTTGTCTGTATCCTTCTTAAATTGTGGTGCCCAAAACTGAACACAGTACTCTAGGTGAGGAGGTCTGACCAGGCACAGCCCCCACCCCAAGAGGCTTGAAGTGTCTTAAAATTTGACCCATTTCTTGTGGTGAGAGGCTTTTGTGGGCCAGAACTTAATTACTCAGATCATTCTGTGTCCCATGAACATGAGTCAGCAGTGGGATGTGATAGCTAAAAAGGCAAATGTGGTTTTGGGCTGTATCAACAGAAGTATAGTGCCCAGATCACGTGAAGTGATGGCATCGCTTTGCTCTGGTTCAGGGGTCATTTTGTAGAAAAAGAGGTGCAGGAGCTCATTAGCATAACTTATTTGCATATGCCACACCCTCTGAATCACTGGAAGTGTGACAATAAGCAAAAAGGGGGGGAGCTTAACCCCAAAAATAGCTGCGAACTGAGAGGGTCAAGCTAACAAAATAATTATGAAAAAAAAACATTTATTAGGGTGTACACATAAATAAAACAAAATAAAATTTAAAAAGACAGTCCAAGTATCAGA
>JARCFY010000385.1:0-22293 GCA_029233225.1 Lepidodactylus listeri | reverse complement strand
AGTTTTAGATTATCTAATACTTTATTATTACTCAGGAAATTCTCTTCCGAAATTCTCCAGGCTGCCGCAAAAGCAGGAAAAGTAGCATAAGGATTGGATTGACCGAATGCAGAAAAACCATCGCGTCTTACAGAAGCTGTAAACATATACCGGTCTTTCAAAGTATAATTCAAACGTCCCAAGAAAGCATTACCCGTCTGCACTTGGTCATCTGTGTTTAACTCTGGGCTTAGTCCTGCACTCATATTATGAAATCCCAAATTTCCATTAGGAGCAAATCCGCTATTCTGTTGTCGGGAAGACCACTCTTGGTATTGTTCCACATTAGCAACAAGAGTAACATCAAAATTATGTATCTTATTAAATGTTTTATTCCACTTCAGAATATTATCAACCATCCACTCATATACAGAATAGTCTCTTCTATAAGCAAAACCTCCATCAACTATAAACGGAATCGTCGAAGGATCATAATAATACTCTTTCCCCCATCCATAGCGGTTTTGATAAGATACTTGATATGAAAATCCAAATGGCAGTTTAATCTTTGCAAACAAAGTAGCCAGTAATGTCTGTGTTTTATTAAACTTATCTCGATTATAAGTATAAATAAAAGGATTGGTCAACTTCTCGTAATCATGAGGATACCATTTCAAAGAGCCGTCAGCTTCATACATCATTCCATAAGGACTTGCTTTTGAAGCACTTGTCAAATCAATAGGCACAGAACCATCCGTTCTATTAGCAAACTGTGCATTAACGCCCACTGTTAACCATTTAGTGATTTCAGTGTCTATATTTACTCTGGAACGCACATTTGAATAGTCATCTCCTACTTTCACACCTTCATTATCGACATACCCCATAGACAAGAAATAGTTAGTTCTATTTGTCTTTCCGGATACACTAACATTATAGTCTTGCTTCAGTCCGGTTCTGAATACTTCATCCAGCCAATCGGTTGTCAATCCCTTCTTATAGTTCTCTATTTCAATGGGTTGTAAAGCAATGCGATTAAGCCATGTTTCGGTATAATCACCGGAGAAAGACGGATCATACCCTGCCCATTGTTCCCTAGATATTCCACTTGGAAGATTCTCCGGATTATCATAGTAACCACTTGGCTTTTTACTACCTTCCGGAGCAAAATAGTCTTTTGTCTTATAATAATCACTTCTCATTTTCAGATACCCGGAAGGAGAGTAAGCTTCTGCCATCTTTCCAACAGATGTAAGCCCCACACGGGTACTAACCTGAATCAATGGTTTTTCTGATTTTCCACGCTTGGTTGTCACCATTATCACACCGGCAGCTCCTCTCGCACCATAGATAGCAGACGAACTGGCATCCTTCAATACATCAATAGACTCTACATCAGAAGGATTAATATCCTGCAAAAGACCATAGTAAATAGAGCCATCCAAAACAACCAAAGGTTCAGTATTCGCTTTCAGCGAGTTAGGTCCACGAATTTCCATCGTTCCTCCACCAGAAGCTGTATTACCCAAAGACGAATTAAAACCAGCTACAGTCCCTCTCAGGAACTCAACCAAATTAGTGGCAGCTTTATTCTCTGTAACCTCTTTACCAATGCGAGTTACAGAGCCTGTTAAATCCTTCTTTTTCATTGTGCCATAACCAACTACAACAACCTCATCCAACATCTCTGTATCTTCACTAAGAACAGCATCCAGAGAACGGGTGTTCTTTCCAAACCCTTTTTCTACAGTAGTGTAGCCAATATATGAGAAAATAAGTGTTCCGCTTTCTCCTTTTACCCGAATTGAATATTTACCATCCAAATCGGTAATGCCTCCCGTAGTACCTCCCTTAAGCTTTACACTTGCTCCAATAACAGGTTCTCCGGCAACATCCTTTACAGTACCGGTTACTACCTTCTCGTTTGTATTTACCTGTGCAAAGACAGATATAGGTTCCAAAAACCACAACAAACCTAACAATAAAGATATACACCGTATACGAATGAATATCTTCTTAATTTTAAATTCTAAATTTAACATAAATCAGATTTTTAAGATTAAAGTATAATTAATATTGTTCTTTTATAGTACTCTACCACCCATTAGTTTCCATATCTTCAAGGTTTACATCCTTCTCTTTTCTACTCATATCGAGGCGCTCATTAATTAGCATGACCAAAGCAGAAATCCCCCTATTTTGCCAGAGATAATATGGAATTGCTTTAAACCGGACAGGTTTATCCTGAACAATTCCTTCTCCTTTTAAAAGATGAGTTCCACTCAATAGGATAGTATCATAAGCAGATTCAATTTCATTTGAAGGCGACAGTTCCATTTTCTCTATATCAAAATCATTATCAATGCCTTCCAAGCAGTATAAAACAGGACCTTTCATTAAAGCAACTTTGCCAATATTGTCTTTTACCTTTGCATCTGTATACACCCGGTTCACAGGCATATCAAACTCTACTTCAACAACATCACCTTTCTTCCATTTTTTACTTAATTTCAAATAACCATCCGCATCCGGAGTACATTGCACGTTATTTCCATTTACTGCTACATGAATACCTCCTTGTTTTCCTTTATAAAAATAGCAAGAGGATGCTATGTGTCCTTTTCCTCTGACCCATTGGGGAACTCTAATTTTCAAGTCCACATTTCCAGATGACTTCCACACAAAGCGTACAGCACCCTCCCAAGGAAAAGAAGATTCTTGTTTCAAACAAATGTTGTGTTTACCTATTTGAGTAGCAACAGTCGTTTCGATAAATTGATTGACATACAATGCTTTATCATCTTTTGCATATACCCAGCGTCCAATTCCTGTTATAAACCCAGGCAATTTAGAAGGGCAACAGAATAAATAACTTTGTCTGACACCTGAGTGAGGACTCTTTCGGCTTTCCTTTCCTATATTAATTTTATTTGTGTAGAAATATGCTTTTCCATCAAGGCTTATCCCGGAAAGCGCACTGTTATACATCTCCAATTCAACTAAATCGGCATATCCTGTTTTTCCAGATAATAGGTTCAGACGATGGTTCCACTGTCCCTGAGCAATACTGGCACAACATTCACTATAGGTAGGAAGGATAGGCAAATCATATCTATGTCCATGTTGTTCATCATGAGTTCCATTTCCTATACCACCATGAATATACATTTTGCAACCTGTTACATCTTGCCAAAGACTATTTATGGCAGTCGTCAGATCCGCCTTTCCTGTAGCACGACAAACATCAGTCGCTCCGGTATATATATAACTTGTTTCGACACAATGGCCAAAAGCCTCTTTTTGCTCATGCAAAGGTTTGGAATTCTCGGCCCTATTTATATCAACCGGACGGGAGAAGCTACCATATCGGCAAAGCATGTCTGCCACATCAAGATACTTTTTATCTCCGGTAGCTTCATAAATTTTCATTAATCCAATTTCAACTTCAGGATGGTCTGCATGTCCTTTTATCTTTTCCAATGTAAAAACCTTGCAAATCAAATCAGATAGTTTAATGGCAACATCCAACAGTTTTCTCTTTCCTGTTCCCCTGTAATAAGCCACTCCCGCTTCCATTAAATGCCCGGCACAATAGAGTTGATTATAGGCAAACGGCCATTTGGTATTTACCGAGTTCCACTGATTCTCTATACCAAATCCGAAGCGCTTAATCTGTTTCATTTCCCTATCAGGAGCAGCCGGATTATCAAAAGTCATCATAAACTGAGTATGCAAATATCCCGTTGAGTCTTGTGCATCAGCAATATCATCGATAATAGAATCTATTCTCTGCTCAAGACCCGCATTTTTTTTATAAGAAAAAGAATACCCTGCAGCCTCTATCAGTTTATAAATCTCCGAATCCGGTGCATTAAATACAGCAAATTTTCCCTTCTTCTTTCCGGCAACAATCCTAAAATTGTCTATTTTACCCTGCTTCTCTGCCATATCCAACAGATAAGGGATAGTCACTTCTTGCATGACTTTAATGCGCTCATTCCAAAAAATATCCTCTATCTTCACTTCATTAAACTCGACAGCGGAAAGCCTTGAATGCGGATACAAGTTAGGAACAACTTGCCCCTGAGAGTATCCACTTAAAGAAACAAATAGAAACACCAAGAAAATATAAACTTGCTTTTTCATTAATCAGATTTTTAAATTATTATTCTATTCCCATTTCCAGTCCCCGTATCTCCGACAAACCTTTCAGGCGTCCTGTTAACGGATAGCCGGGATTGGACGTTCTTGAAAAATCATCTAACATGCAGAGCCCATGATCGGGGCGAAAAGGCATCCGTATATCTTTCCTCCCTTCCCGGATGCGTCTGTTCTGTTCATTCAACAATGCTTTTAGTGCCGCATACATATCGACGGAACCTTTCAGGTGTCCCGACTCATAAAAAGTCTTCTCTCCCAACCGTTCTGTATTCCTGAGATGGACAAAGTGAATAAAAGGTCCCAACTCCTCCACAAAACGAACCAGGTCGTTGTCTTCCCTGATAGAAAGCGAACCTGTGCAGAATGTGACTCCATTGGATAAAGAAGGGCATTGACGGATAATCCAGAGAAAATCGTCCAAAGTACTGGCTATCCGGGGGAGCCCCAACAATGGGAAAGGTGGATCGTCCGGATGAATGCACATACGAATTCCACATTCTTCTGCCACAGGTATAATATCTTTCAGGAAAAGTGAGAGGTTCAGCCTTAACTCGTCCCTACCGATGTTCCTGTAATTATCAAGATACGATAGGAAAACCTGTTTATAATCCTCTACACCACTACCCACCGCACCATTAATAAATCCCTGGGTAACGATAATAATGTTATATGCCAATTCCTCCTTTTCCTCTTCCGACATCATCCCGACTAGCTGTGCCGCTTTCTCAAGCACCTCCACCGGATAGTCTTGTTCAGCTCCCGGACGTTTGAGGACGTATATATCGAATGCAGCAAACATGTTATAGTCAAACATCATGGACTCTGTGCCATCGTCAAGACGGAAATGCAAGTCAGTCCGCGCCCAGTCGAGCACAGGCATAAAGTTGTAACACACCGTATCGATTCCACATTCCGCGAGATTACGAAGAGACTGCCCATAGTTTTCCACCAACCGCTTGTAATCGGAGCTATGAAGTTTAATCCCCTCAGACACAGGCAGACTTTCAACCACACTCCACCTCATGCCATGCTCTTCAATTCTCTGCTTTACCTTCCTGATTTCATCAAGCGGCCATACTTCACCGGCAGGAATGTGGTGTAAAGAGGTAACTACTCCGTCAATCCCCATCTGCCTGAGTTGCGCCAACAAGATAGTATCTTGCTCGCCAAACCATCTCCATGTCTTTTCCAATGCCATCCTTTACCTCCTTTCCAACGATTTACAAAGTTCCTGATTCATCTCCCGTATCTTCTTTGGGTTCAACTTCATCACTTTCCTGTCATAAGTCATCAGCCCATTGACCTCTACTTCCACATCGGTGGTTTGGGTATAAACCGCGGCAGAGAAGCCATAAGGAATCATCTCTTTCAGTTGCCGTCCATATTTAAGGTACTCCTCCGTTGCTTCGTCCCCAGACTTGAACTGAACATACCCCCAATTACGTTCCGGTTCCCACAGATGAGCCTTCATCACCAAGCCGATACCTCCATATTCACCCAATACCGTAGCACGTCGGGCATCATAAAGAAACATCCGGGGCTCGGGGTAATTGTGCAGGTCGAGCATATCGCCGCACGGATAATGATTACCTCCACTGGCGGGGTTTACCAAACGGGAAGGGTCGTATTGCTTTGTCCATTCCGCTATCTCCTGAGTTTTAAATTGCCCCCATGCTTCGTTGAAAGGTACCCATGTGCCGATGCACGGATAAGAATACAAATAGTCGATAATCTCTTTCCATTCCTTACGATAGGTAGCCTCAGACTCTGCCGAACGTTTTCTTTCCACACCGTCAAAGTACTTCCGGTTCTGCCACTCAGGATTCTTGTCCCCACTGGGCATATCCTGCCAGACGATAAGACCGATGCTGTCGCAATGAGCATACCAGCGGGCGGGTTCTACCTTAATATGTTTACGAATCATGTTGAATCCCAGTTCTTTGGTTTTACTGATGTCATACACCAGCGCCTCATCCGAAGGAGCTGTGTACAACCCGTCCGGCCACCAGCCCTGGTCTAACGGACCAAACTGAAACAGGTCTTTATTATTCAACTGCAAACGCACAATTCCTTTTTCATCTCTCCGGGTGGAGAATTTGCGCAAAGCGGCATAACTTTGCACCTTATCTACAGTCTTGCCACCAGATGTCAAGGCTATTTCCATTCTATAGAGGAAAGGGGAATCCGGCGACCAATGTTTCGCATCGGACGGCATGGGAACTTCAACGGTCAACCCATTTACAGAAGCTCCCATTGCCACCAAATGCTCTTCTTCAAACATTTTCACCTCTACCCTATCTAAACACCTATTTTCATTGGAATTAACTACAACTTGAATTATGCCCTTATCTATATCTGGTGTTGTTTTGATATTCGTTATATACTGTTCGGGGACTGGCTCCAACCACACGGTTTGCCAAATGCCACTGACGGGCGTGTACCATATTCCACCGGGATTACCAACCTGTTTGCCACGAGGCTGCGTGCCCTTATCTGTTGGGTCCCACACACGTACCGACAGTTCGTTTGCTCCTTCTTTTAATGCCGGGGTAACGTCAAATGAAAATGGAGTAAAGCCTCCGGTATGCGTCCCCACTTTTATATTATTGACCCACACATCCGCCTTCCAGTCTACAGCTCCAAAATGTAACAGCACTCTCTGTTTATCCCAATCGGCAGGTACCGAAAACGTACGCTGATACCACAGTTCATTATTCTCTCCCAACTGCTTTCCCACTCCCGAAAGACTGGACTCCACAGCAAACGGAACTAATATCTGTCCGTCATAACTTTCCGGCAACCGGCTTCCGGCAGGAGTAATGGCATAATTCCATAACCCGTTCAGATTCTGCCAGTCAATGCGCTTCATTATAGGACGAGGATATTCGGGCAACACACGGGCAATGTCTATCTTTTCTGCCCAGGTTGTTTTTATCCTTTCACTTGCGGGTTTCCACTGCGAAAACGACAGGGTAGAAACCAACAGACATACTAAAAGAGAAAATACATATTTCATCATACTAATTCGTTTTTTAAATCCTGACTGACTATGACAAAAGTAGGCAGGACAGGCCTTTTTGAATAGAAGAAACATCCCAATAAATGAAACGAACATCCCGAAATAGGAAATACATAGCAGAAATTACCCATCATTGGGAGACATTGTCCCGAACTCTGAAAAACGCAACTTATTTGTATTTATATTTCATGTACATTTCTTATCTATTGCACCCTCATTTACAGACTTAAGCAGATACAGTAATAAACCATAGGATAATCAACCGCCGGGTGAATCACAATCAATCGCCGAGTGTTCTATATTCAACCGCCGGGTGATTATAATTCATCCGGCGGTTCTATCAGCCCCTGTTTATAGGCATTTCAGGTACATATATCAAGGAGTCTGTGATTAGTTGCATATAGTACACCAAGCACCTGCTCAGTGCTATAACTTGTATTCTTTTTTCCACATCATACTCCTATTCCCATTTAGCGCCGTACTTTTACTCGAGTAGGTTGCGGACCAAGATAGGAACGCTTCATTCCACCGAAGTCCAAAACAACCTTTTGCAGCACCGTGCCGGCATCGCCACACAATATCTTCAAAGTATGCTTGCCCGGTTTATCAATGTGCAAGGTCGTTTTATTTATCCGGCAGTTCTTCAAAACACTTTCATACCATATCTGTGCATACTCAAAAGAGGAAGTAGAAGGATTCATCACGGCCCCTTCGTCAATACAAACTCCATAACGGGTCTCAATGCTAGTAGCCTCATGACCAGCATAGTCCCTGTCAGCACTCAAAGGAAAAGTTGGCAATACATACGTATACACATCCACCGATCCCGACTGAAATGTATAGAAATCATATTCCACTCCCGGCACATCTTTACCAGCAGTGCGTTGTACTGGTGCAATCGGATTACCCAGTTGCACAGCAATATTCTCAAAACCCAAATTGGGAATCAACCGTATCTGTATCTCTTTATTCTCCACTTTACGGTGGAAGCCGGCAGCATCTATCGAAACAACTCCATTGTCTTCTACAAAAAGAGTATCCAATTCGCTCACAGCAGGTGAAGAAGGGTTGAACACTGAAACATAAATAATCTCTTTTTCCCGGCTACCGGTACGAACCTCTATACTGCCCAGCACACGGTCGCCTACGGGAACTTTACTCCAATCGACAGAAACATTGATTCGTTCTTCGGTAGCAGTACGTCCGCTTGTCTTATCAATAACAATCCACTTGTCCGATGAAGAAGCAGCCCATTCTAACATTCCGCCGCCCCGGTTGAACACATCGAAATAATAGGATTTATGCAAATAAGTATTGAAGGCGGGCAAGCTATGGAAACTCTTCATCCCGGCAACAATATCTTCTCCTTCGGCCAATACTGCTATGGATGGAGTAACAGGAAGATTCAGCATTTCAAGTTTAGGCATTTCAAAATAAGAAGCGGCAAAGCCTTGCTTAGTAGTCATTATATGATCCCATTTTCCACCCAGCAGAGAGTTATATCCGTTTGTTATAACCTGTAAGCTGTCATAACACTGCTTCACTTCGTCTGCCAGCAGATTAGTAGTGGCTCTTTTCTGGTTAGCATACCACCTGTTCTTTTGTCCGCCCAACACCATACGATTTAACAGTTCACACCCCTTCACCGGATAATAAAGCAACTGATAGAAAGCGGCTTTTTGCTCTTCGGGCATCTCTTTCAAAATGTTTTCAACAGAAAGAGCTATACGGCTATATTCATTTAAACGTGTTTCTGCTTCCCGGTAGTTAGTGAAAGAGAAATCCGTATCCGTATTCTGTTCTTTTCCATGCTTATCCGAACTCCATTGATATCCCCATCCCATTCCTTCGGGCTTACGTGAGAAAGACAAATGAAAGAAGGTATTGGTTATATCAAGAAAATCATCATAATACTGATTACCAAACATTTTGCTCAGCCAGCGTGCCTGGTAGGTAGCTATATTATCATAACTAAAGGAGTCGATATCGTATGCCATAGCCAGAAATAGTGTTACTGCGAACTCACACGATTTTATATCGCCGGAATTCAACAGCCATATTCTGTCGGCGGTGGTATCATAGGCTTTCCGAAGTTCTTCGTACATCAAGGCAGGTGGAGTGGTATTCATCCAAAGATGATCATGGGGTTTACCCAAATAGGAAGCATGATAATATACTCCGGATCGTCCAGAACGTTTCTGCTCTCTCGCACTGCTCAAGCGTTTCATGTAACCATAATTATCATCAGGCCAAATTATAGTCACATCATCAGGTAAATCAAGGCCAATATTATATACGTCAAGTACCTCCTTATAAGGAGTAAACGCTTGTGGAATCTTATTCCCTGGTTTTCCGACTGCATCTATCAAAATTTGCCGTTGGTCTGCCAACGCTTCTCCCAGCACCTTTGCGCGTTCCCGCATATCACTACTCCCACTCATGGCCTTGTCATGCAGACCACGTAAAGCTAATGTATATATATTTTCATAAGGAGAATTCTCAGTTACACGCTGTTTAAGTATTTTGTTAATACCATCTTTATTATTAACATAATCCCATTCACCCATTGTTTTTTTATCCCATTCGCTTGCATTATTAAACAAAAGAGGCTCGCAATGTGATGACCCCATTATAATGGCAAAACTATCTGCTACCAACTTATTTTCAGGTATTTTGTTGAATGCAGTCGATGCTTCGTGCATTGCCGGGCACAAATAATTAGCTTTCAAACGGAGCAGCAACTCGCAAACCTTAGCATAAGTTTTCGGTCCTATATTACCGCGTTCCTTTTCAAATGTATTTTTTGCCCAACGTAACAATCCCCAATCTTCATCATTGATAAAAATCCCTCTGTATCTTACACTTGGCTCTTTGGACACATAGTTATCAACACTCAGGCGTAGTTCCTTCTTTTTTGCTACGGGAGCATCCGCCCACCAATACCAGGGAGATACACCAATGACTTCGGAGATGGATAAAAGTCCGTAAGCAGTGCCGCGACGGTCACTACCTACTATCACCAATGCTTTGCCAACACCGGGAAACGGATTGCGCACCATCTGGATAGAATAGCTTTCCCATTTGTCTTTAATTGGGGAAATGTCGAGTTTCTTTTTTGCAACCAGTTGGTCTATCAGCGCATTGTGCCCCAATGTACCGACAATAATACTATTACTCCGCATCTTCATCCCGGTCGGCTCCATAACTTCTATTGCCTGCCCGGTAACAGACTTTACATCATTACTAAACAGACGAGCTGCTTTCTTCACTACTTCAAAATCCTGTTTGTCATAATACAAGGCAGCACTTTTGCCGGCTTGCACCAAATCGAAACGGGCGGCTTTAGAACTACCCCCAGATATCGATACTTGAGCATAAGATGAAAGAATGGAACTCAAAGCGACAATTAATAATAAAATTGGTTTCTTCATACTATCAGATAATACTTAGTTAAATTACTAATGACAAAATTAACCGGTAAAGAACTTTTAGGATAAAACAAACATCCCAGTGTATAAAACAAATGTCCCAAACAGAGCCAATTGATAGCAATATCCGTTCAAGACATTGCTACCTGACAACTCCACATTATATAAGACATAAAAAGAAGGAAAATATACCCACTTGAATAGTTAAAAAGCGGGGAGTATATAAATTTATCCTACGAAGTCTTTCGGAAGCACTCCAAACTGTTTCTGGAAGCACTTTGAGAAATAGGACGGAGAGTTGAATCCGACGGTATAGCAGATTTCGTTTACCCGGCTCTCGCCTTTTTGCAACAGTTGGGCGGCACATTTCAGCCGTTCCAGGCGGAGATATTCGTTGGGACTCAAATCGAGCACACCTTTTATCTTTCGGTAGAAGTTGGAACGGCTCATGTTCAGGGCGTCCGCCATGTCCTCCATACTGAAATCCGGGTTATGAAGATTAGCCTGGACAATCTCATTCATCTTTTTGATGAATTCCTCGTCGGCTTTGGTGAGTGCCATTGTGTTGGCAGCCACGAAAGGAGACTGGGCAAAGGTTTTGCGAAGTTTCTCACGGTTCTCTATCAGGTTTGCGGCGTTGGCTAACAGATACTCCACGGAGAAAGGTTTCTCGATGTAAGCATCCGCTCCAAGCTCCAAACCTTCTATCTTGGACTGGATATTGGTTTTCGCTGTCAGCAGGATAATGGGTATATGGCTGTAGTTCAAATCAGACTTCATTGTTTTGCAAAGCTCAAAGCCGCTCATTTGAGGCATTACCACATCGCTCACCACCAGGTTGATATAGTTATCGTCCAATGCAGCCAGGGCTTCCACCCCATTAGCCGCAGTCAGCACGGTATAGCCGGCGGCGGTGAACTGACGCTCGACAAATGCCAGCATATCGGGATTGTCTTCCACAATCAGGATAGTTGTCCTCTCTTCCACTTTATCCTTTGTTCCGGTTCTGCGCTCTACCACAGTTTCAGTCTCCCGCAAAGTGTCGGCAGACAAGGTGATGGTAGTATCCTGCGACACAGGCAATGTCAGGCAAAACACATTCCTGCTTTCATCTTTTTCCATGACGAGAGTTCCCCGGTGAAGTTCTGCCAAAGAACGGGAAAGTGCCAGACCGATTCCGGTCCCGGTCACCACCCTCTCTTCATCATCCAAACGGACAAAGGGTTTGAATATATCCTCTTTCATATGCCCGGGGATGAGCATTCCGTCATTCACTGTTCGTATCAGGAACCTTTGCTCTTTGTCTTTCCCGTCCACTTCAAGAGAGACTCGCAGATAAGTTGCCGCATATTTCACCCCGTTGTTCAACAGGTTGCTGATGATTTTTGTCAGCGCCTCCTGATTGACGTCGCCAATAAGCTCTTCACCGGGAAGCTGTAACGTAAAGTCGAGCCCTTTTTGCTTTGCCAGCGAAGTGAAACGCAGATAAGTTTCTTTCAGTAAGTCCGTGATATTGCATTCGGCAAAGTTGAGGCGGAAGCCGCGGGTTTCCGTTTTACGGAAATCAAGTAACTGGTTGGTCAGGTTCAGCAGCCGCTCGGTATTCTGTTTCATTATATTCAGGTCTTCTTTTGTTTCCGGGTCTACTTCCTTTTTAAGGATAATGTTTTCCAAAGGACCTTTTATCAGGGTGAGCGGAGTACGTATTTCGTGTGCCACATTCGTAAAGAAGTCAATCTTGGCATGATAGATTTCCCGCTCCTTCTCCTGCTCGAATTTCTCCATCTGCCTGTGATGTTTCCGTGCACTGCGACGCTTGAAGTAAAGAACGGCATAAGCCACACAACCGATAAACAACAAAACATAACAGCAGTAAGCCCACACAGAAAGATAGAAAGGGGGCAGTATGGTGATGGCAAGCGCTATTTCTTCTCCATCCCGTGCGTCCGCATCTCCGGCTACTTTCACTTTAAAGACATAATCACCGTAAAGCAGATTGGAATAAGTCACCAAAGGACTTTCGCCCATCATCAGCCAGTCATCATCAAAGCCTTCCAATTTATACATCAGTTTGTTGGTCCGCGGCACTTGGTAATTCAAAGCAGCAATGCGCAGGGAAAAAGCATTTTGATTGGCATCCAACACGATGTTATCAGAGAAAGTAATGCTCTTTTTCAGAGGCGAGCCCAGTTCGCCCACCGGCACCTCTTTGCTGAATAGCAGGAAATCGGTAATAGCCACCGTGGGAGCATGCTTATTCTCAGAGAAAGTGCGGGGATTGAAAGTCACAAACCCGTCGATACTGCCCAGATAGATGTTGCCCGCCTCATCTTTAAAGCCGGAACGATAGTTAAACTGATTTCCCAGCAGACCATCGGCAGTAGTAAAGACTTTCATTCCTTTAGTTTTGGGTTCAAAGCGAACCAACCCGCTATTTGTGGTGAGCCACAGGAAGCCGTCATTATCTTCCACAATCTGATAAACCACCTCGTTGGGCAGTCCGTCCTTAGCACCATAACGCACAAAAGTATCCGTCTCCGGGCAGAACATGCAGAAACCGCCTCCCTGCGTGGTGAGCCACACTTGCCGGTGCGAGTCTTCAAAGATGCTCAATACTTTATCATACGGCAGACTGCTTTCATCTTTCGGGTCGGACACGTAGTTTTTCCACTTCCTGGCACTCACATCATAACAATACGCCCCATTGGCATACGTTGCCAACCATAAGTTACCATACGAATCTTCTTTTATATCATAGACAAAACAGCCTTTGAGTTCCGGTATCTCATCAAAATTATCCTGAGAGCGATTATATTTGAGCAAACCAAACAGCGTCCCCAAATAAATATCTCCCGCCGACGTACGGCAAATAGAGAATATATTATTATCATTCAAAGAGTGCGGCAGGTGAGACTCCATATAAGTTTTCACCACTGCGCCCGTCCGCATATCGATAACGCGAAGCCCCTTTGAAAAAGTCCCCACCCAAAGATAGTCCCCGTCCGTACAAAGTCCGTGTATATTGGTGAAGCCCGCACTGGGCGCAAAGAACCGAAACTCTTTGGTTTTAGGATTGAAACAATTCAGCCCGCCATCTTCCGTTCCAATCCACAACTGTCCGTCGTTGCCCTGGCAAAATTCCCGGACACGTTTGCCGTGAAGGCTGTTAGGCACCTCTTTAGGATAATATTTCTCGAAATAAGTATAGGGACGAGGATAATAATCCACCCCGCCAAAGTAAGAACCGACCCACATGCCGTCTTCCTTGTCCTTATAGATAGCATAGATGGCATTGTCCGACAAAGAGTAAGCATCGGATGGAGAACTATACAGATGGACAAAACCGGATGTGCGCAGATTATAAATATAGATTCCTGATTCCGTAGCCACCCACAGCTCATTGTCGGAATAGGCTATCAGGTCGCGGCAAAAGACGGGGTCGCCCTTTTCGTCGGCAGACAGCAAGCGGCGTGATTTCCCGGAAGTGAGATTAAGTTCGGTCAGTCCTGTTTTGGCAGAACCTATATAAAGACAATTATAAGCTCCCTGAACTATTTTCGTAACAATATCATCTGCAAAGACCTTGCTGCCATCGTCAGGAGAAACGTATGGGTGCAGCGTTTTCAAGTGGTCTTTTGAGTAATAGAGTCCGTCCCCGTAAAAACCGATCCACAGGGTACCACTATTATCAAACGTCATGCAGCGGATATTGGAAGATACCGAAGCGGTTCCTTTCAGGTTGAAGTTTTGCAACTGCTTCTTATAAATGTCATAGCAGAACATCCCTTGCGATTCGACAGCAATCCAGATTCTCCCTTCGGCATCGCCCGAAATCATAGAGATGGCGCGGCTTATCCGTGTATTCCGGTCACTGGCACAGGTGAAACGCTCAAACGACTCCTGTTCGGGATAGTAGATATAGACACCTGCATCGGTGCCTACCCAGATATGACCTTCCACATCCTCATATAAAGCGGTGATAAAGTTATTTCCCAAGCTCCGCTTGTTTCCGGCAATATGCTTGAACTGACGGAACGAAAGACCGTCGTATCTGTCCAGCCCATCCTTTGTACCAAACCACATAAATCCCTTGCGATCTTGCAGGATGGCATTCACCGTATTCTGCGAAAGACCGTTCTGGATACTCAGGTTTTTAAAGTAGTAGTGTTCCTCTGCCGACTCCACCGGAGCCACCAGGAAAAAGAGGAAATAAATAAGGAACGGGAGTACATTTTTCATCATCTTAGCCTTTCTCTATACCATAAATGTGTTCGGAGTCTAAAGATAGGCAATCCTGCCAAACAGCAATAGCAGATTCCTCCCAATGAATGCAATTATCGTCCCATTGCCCCTTGAGAAGGACATGGAACTAATCAATTCGTTCGTAATGGCAGAACAGCAATTCCCCCTTTTCATCGCGTAGGTGGATGCCGTTTCCTTCGCAATAACGGAAAAAGCTGCAATCGGCACACTTCCCCTTCTTCATCCAACGGCGGTCGCGGAACTTCTGGAAACCGTTCTCCCATACATCCATGAAACGGTCGGTATAGATGTTGCCCTGGCGAAAGTCACTGCGGATACTGGGACAGGCTGATATGGAGCCGTCCGCCAGAACAGAAGCGACACTGATGCCGGCATTGCAACCGTAGAAATGGTCGCGCACTTCGCCTTCATATTTACCTAAGAAACCTTCGCAACCATAACTCACACGGATGCGTCCTTCTTTGCGGGTGCGCTTGATAAATTCCAGCACGCCGGTAAATTCATCGTTCGTCAACTGGAACTCGGGATGCAGTGCGGCACGTCCCACAGGGAAAATGGTAAAGATACGCCAGTCGCGCACACCTATATTATATAGATAGGTTTTCAGTTCTTCCAGTTGGGAAAGGTTCTTCCGGTTGACACATGTCACCACATCCCAAACCAACTCCGGCTCGTGCACCAACATTTTGATTGCCTCACTGGCATGCAGGTAACTTTCGGAATTGCCACGCAGCCAGTTGTGTTCGTCCGCAAAGCCATCGAGGCTGATAGTCATAGCGTGCATGCCTGCCGCCATCAAGCTATCCAAGCGCCGGGGAGTAAGCGCAAAACCGTTTGACACAACGCCCCAAGGATAGCCTCTCTGATAAAGAGCCAACCCCACTTGCTCGAGGTCTTCACGCACCAGCGGTTCGCCACCCGAGATTATTATATTAACATCATTGGGATTTACATACGGAGTTATGGAGTCAATCACACGAAGAAAGTCCTCCGCAGGCATATCTTCGCGATCGGTAAACTTTCTGCAATCACTACCGCAGTGCTTGCACGCCAGGTTGCAACGAAGCGTGCATTCCCAAAAGAGCTGACGCAAAGGATGCAGTTCTTTCAGGTTTTTCCGCATCTTTCTGGCAATTTCCAAAGCCAGACGTTTACGGATAGAGAGCTTATTACGCATTTTTCTTTTTCAGTTCAATATTCACTTCTTTACTATCATGTCCTACATACCAACCTTCACCGCCTTTGGGCTCCATTTTTACTTCTGTAGAGTCGGCTTCATAAACACCGGACGGGTCTTCGCAAACTACTCGGAAACGACCTTCATTTGTCCCTTCGAGATGTCTGGCAAACTCCCCTTTGGCATCCGTCATTACTGTATCATTGAGATACGGGTCATCAGGCCGGGACTGAATCAATGTCTTAGTGATGACACGCACTCCTGCGAGTTCCGTTCCTTCCTGGTCGGTGATTCTGCCTTTAATTTCATAATCAGCGTGAGGCATTCCATATTCAAGAATAATGTCACCTCCATTGCTTCCGCATGCAGAAAATCCCAATAGTACCAATGTACCCGAAAGTAACCTGTTACTAATCTTTAGCCACTGTTCTCTTTTATTTCCCATAGTTCAGTTTTATAGATGCTTCATCTATATAACGTGGAAAAGTGCCGAATACTGCACGGCGGCACCAACTTTTTTTATTCCACACCGCAGGGGAACTTGGCTCCGGCGCCTCGCCGGTCTATTCGGATGCGTGCATCCACGGCTATCACATGCTTTTCCGTAGCCAGCAACGGATTGATATCCAGCTCTTTAATTTCCGTGGCAAAGCGGAGCAACGTTGAAAGACGGACAATGATTTCGGCAAACTTATCCTCGTTCACTCCTTTTTGTCCGCGCGTGCCCTGTATTATCTTGTAAGCACGCAAAGAGTGAATCATGGAGTAAGCTTCTTCGTAAGACAGAGGTGCCAGACCAGAAGAAACATCTTTCAGCACTTCGACAAAGATACCACCCAAACCACAAAGTACCACATGCCCGAACTTCTCCTCGTACTTCGCCCCGATAAACAACTCCGTACCCTTCAGCATGGGTTGCACCATGACGGCACGGGCATCTGGTATCTGCATCATGCGGTCGAATTCCAGTGCCAGGTGTTGTTCGCCCTTGATGTTGAGCACCA
Source organism: Lepidodactylus listeri (assembly GCA_029233225.1). Classification (NCBI taxonomy): domain Eukaryota; kingdom Metazoa; phylum Chordata; class Lepidosauria; order Squamata; family Gekkonidae; genus Lepidodactylus; species Lepidodactylus listeri. The sequence continues at coordinate 5,262 of JARCFY010000385.1, read as the reverse complement.
CCCCGCCTACATCGGACTTATGGATGGGTCCCACCACTTTAGCCACAACAGGGAATCCGCAACGGCGGGCAAAGGCAAGCACTTCTTCCCTGACAGGCGACACAAACTCGTCCACCACCGGGATGCCGGCAGAACGAAGCAATGCCTGCACCAGGTTAGGCTCGATGTAACCATTCCCGGGAATGGAGTCGATGATACGGCGTATGCGGGGCACGTCCACACCAAACAGTTCTATTTCGGGCGTGGCAGGTCTCGGTACGTTCACGATGCGCGAGAGGGCTGTGCCCAACATCACTTCGTCGGCAAAGTTGACATGCCCTTTCTCCAGGAAGAACGCTACTTCCTCACCGGCAGTGCGGGTGGAAGGAAGGACAGGGAAAAGAGGTTTCTTGCAGGTAAGCATCTTCTGATGCAACACTTCGTAAGTGTCGAACATCGTCACCAGCCCGGGTGTACCGAAAATGGCAAGAATAGCGTCTATGTTTTCAAATTTCTCTTCGCAAGTTTCTATCGCAATACTCAGATGTTCAGGCGTTCCGGTGGCAAGTATATCAATGGGGTTGCCCACCGATGCGCCGGGATAGAGCTTGCTCTTTAGTTCTTCTGCCAACGCTCCTTCCAGCTTGGGCACGTTCAGTCCCCCTTTTGACAAGGCATCCGTAAGCATCACGCCCGGTCCGCCGGCATGGGTAACAATGGCAAAGTTACGCCCTTTCAGTTCGGGCAGAGTAAAAATACAGCCCACCGTAGTCAGTTCGCCACGCGAATAACAACGCACGATGCCTGCCTTACGGAACAATGCCTCCACTGCCGAGTCGGAACTGGCAATGGCTCCTGTGTGGGACGAGGCAGCGCGGCTCCCGCTTTCAGAACTTCCCGCTTTAATGGCGGCAATGCGGCAACCTTTGCGGATGAGGGACGAAGCATGGAACAACAAACGGTCAGGGTCTTTGATGCTCTCTATATAAATCAACTTTATCTTCGAGTCGCGCTCTGCATCGAACGTCTCGTCCATATATTGCAGGACATCTTCCACACCAATCTGCTTGGCGTTGCCCACAGACCAGACGGAGTTGAATTGCAAGCCTTTGGTCACGGCAGACTCGAGGATAAACACTGCCGTAGCGCCGGAACTGGATATAAGGTCTGCTCCCCGGGGACTCAGGTTAGGGATGGGTTGGGTGAAAACACTATGGTGCCAGGTATTCATCAGACCAATGCAATTAGGACCAATCAGCGAAGCTCCATACTTATTGACTGTTTCCAAAATGCGCTCTTCAAGCAAAGCACCCTCATGGGTTTCCTCGCCAAATCCGGCGGAAAGTATGATGAAAGCCCGCGTCTTTTTCTTACTTGCCAGCGTCTCCACCACATCGGGGCAAAGAGCGGCAGGAATAGCCAGAATAGCCAAATCCGTATCGGGGATGTCCGCCGCATCGGCAAACGAAGGAACGCCTTGCACCTCGCTTTCCTTAGGATTTACAGCGCGAAGTTCGCCTTTATAACCTCCGGCAATCAGGTTGCGCAGGGTTGCGCCACCCGGTTTATGTACATTATTGGATGCCCCCACTATAACAATGCTTTGGGGATGAAGTAACTGGGTTGTTATCATACTGACAATCTCTTTAATCTTTATATTTATGCAATAATACTCCATTTCCACGAGATAAACAACCTGAGTTGAATATAATTTATTCCGTATGAAAAATGGAGTTTACTGTTAACGGAGACTTAAGTGAGAACTTAAGGATGCCTTAAGCGGTAACTTAAGGATGGCTTAAGTGAGAACTTAAGGATGGCTTAGGAAATTTATCTCAATCCATCAATATACCCTTTGCCAAATGGAGAAAAGCATGTACCTTTGCAAACAATCTACAAAGCACTGTATAACTACAATGAATAAATTGCGCGAATATCTGAGCCGACCCACTTATGCCGTTGATAAACCGTGGACATTAGCCATCCTGAACTCAACCGTCATCGGACTGATATTGGCTATCTTCGAGCCTTTTCACTACCTGCTGAACAGCCTCATACAGTTCGGCGTATTGTTAGTATTCATCGGTCTTTCATTCATTGCCTCTGTGTTGGGATTCGTTGTTGCTCCCAAAATATTCAAACGCTTCTACGACCCCGACCAATGGACAATAGGCAAAAACATCCTACACTGCTTCCTGTTTCTTCTGTTCATAGGAATATGCACCTTTATCTTCGACCGCTATTTCCTGATAAAGGCAGACTTCCGGACTGATTTTGGTACGGAAGGTTTCTATACAATCCTGTTCATCGATATGTTTGCTGCCTTTACCATCGGTGTTATTCCACTTATTTTCGGCCTTTTCATCGTAGAAAACAATGCTTTGAAGCGCAACCTGATGGAAGCCCAGAGACTGAACAAGTTGCTTTCTGAACGTACCCGGCAGGAAGAAGCAACGACTGAAACCATTACTCTTTCGGGCGATACGAAAGATTCCATCAGCCTAAATCCCGAGACCATTCTTTACATGGAAGCGTCCGGCAACTATGTCGATATCTGCTATAAAGAGGAAGCACAGGAAAAGCATAAGCTGCTTCGCTCCACCATCAAGCAAATGGAAGAGATAATGCAGGATTTCAACTACTTCGTCCGTTGCCACCGCGCCTACATCGTCAACATAAATCACATACGCAACATTAGCGGAAACGCTCAGGGATATCGTTTGAGTTTAGGCAGTGGCATACAGGAAATTCCCGTTTCGCGCACCTACCTCAAGGAACTGAAAGATTTGAAAGACATCGTCAAATAAGGTTTTCACCTTGCCATTAGTCCCTAAAAGCTGTGATAGAACGCACAAAACCGTGTTTTATCACTAAACATTGCTGTCTGTCCCTATTATTTGCCTGCTATTTCTTCGTGCTCTAACTTCGCTGAAAAATAAATCACGTAAATGAAAAGAGACATGAAGAAGTTTGTAGTAAAAAAGACTGTTATCTGTTTGACATTACTTATGTTTGTCAATATTATTGCTTCCGCACAAACCATTACCGGAAAGGTTACGGACGAACAACAACAGCCGATAGAATTTGCCAATATCGTATTATTATCACCTGCCGATTCCTCTTTTATACAAGGTGTTGTCAGCCACGAGGACGGAAGTTTCCAGATAACAGCCACCACTCTACATACTTATATAATGAAGGTATCATCTGTTGGCTATCAGACCGTCTGCCACAATGTACAGGCAGGTGAAACAGTCGGCATCATCCTACCAAGTGACGCCGTGATGTTAGGCGAAACAGTTATTACCGCTAAACGCCCTGACTATCAGATAAAGGACGGAAGCCTCATCACACGCATAGAGAACAGCGTGCTGAGCAAAGCAGGAACAGGCAACGATGTATTGAAACATATTCCGGGCGTACAGGAGAAAGACGGAGAGCTGACTATTTTCGGGCAAAGGGACTCCCGCCATTTATATCAACGGCAGGGAAGTGCGCGATGTTTCAGAACTGGATAGGCTTCACTCTGACGAGATTCGTCAAGTGGAAGTGATTACTAATCCGGGTGCCCGCTATGGTGCCGATGTGAAATCGGTCATCCGCATCAAAACCATCAAGCAGGAAGGTGAAGGAATGGGGATAGACGTCCGCTCCACTTGGGGACAAGCGGAAAACAGCAAAGTAAACCAACAGTTAAATTTGAACTATCGGCATAATAATTTGGACGTATTCGGCACTTTCCAGTATGTGCATGGCGAATATCTGCTTACCCGTGGCGTATCACAGAGTGTATATGTCGATACTCTCTGGCAACAGAAAAACAGCATGAGGCAATATACACAAGAGAATAATTACAGAGGAGAAATGGGAATGAACTATCAAATCAGCGATAATCAGTCAATGGGAGTACGCTACTCTTTGGCTGCCTCTCCCAAAAACAAGGAGTGGTATAGCGCAAAGAGCAATATCCTGGCGAATGGCAACTACTATGATTACTTATTGAGCAGCAGTTATAGCGCCACTGTAAAGAAACCATCCCACCAGGTAAGTGCTTATTATTCGGCTTCAATTGGCAAACTGTCTGTCGATTTCAACGCAGACATCTTGTGCAGCAGAGTAAATACCATCAATGAAGTGAAAGAAACAAGCAGGGAACAGGAAAGCCGCACGGTGAACTCCACTAACAATGTCAACAACAAACTGTATGCCGGGAAACTGATTCTCAGCCATCCGATAGCCGGCGGCACTCTTTCTTTCGGGTCCGAATATATCAGCACCCGCCGGAGCGATGTGTTTGCTAATCCGCAAGAAATACTTCCGACCACCGACAGCTATATCAAAGAAGACCGCACCAGCGTATTTGCCGAATATAACCGCTCTATCAAAATAGCCTATCTGAATGCCGGTTTGCGTTACGAACATGTTTCGTCGGAACATTCGTATGATAATTTCTTCCCCAATGTTTCATTGGCGAGCCAGTTCGGCAAGTTTCAAACGCAACTGAGTTACACCGCCAAAACAAAACGCCCGTTCTATCACCAGCTATCCAGCAACATGAATTATATCAACCGCTTCACTTATATGAGCGGCAACCCCGCCTTGAAACCCGAAACGATACATGACCTTACCCTGTCAGGCAATTACAGTTGGTTGCAGTTTATGATAAGTTATCAGCGTGAAAAGGATGCTATTCTCTATATGACAGACCAATACGAGAAGAACCCGGCTATCACCATCATCACTCACCGTAACTTTGACCGGATAGATAACTTCTCTGCTTTCGTGACCGCTGCCCCTACCCTTGGCTGCTGGCATCCACAACTAACGGTCGGCATACAAAAACAATGGGCGAAGGTGGAACATAATGGAAGCATGCTTTCCATGGACAAACCTTTGTTTATCAGCACTCTCAACAATGGTATCAAGCTCCCTCATGACTGGACAATGAGCCTGGATATGACTTTCCAGGGCAAAGGTGACTATCAAAACATCTACATCTACCAAAACGTATTTATGATGAACGCCTCTGTGACAAAATCATTCTTTAACGACCGCCTGTCTTTCAACCTGCAAGGCATCGACCTGACACACGGACGCAAAGACGGAAACCGTATCTTTAACAAACAAATGAAAATGGACGTGGCCAATGCTTCCGATAGTCGGGAAGTGCGTCTGACCATACGTTATAAATTCAATGCTTCGAAAAGCAAATACAGAGGAGAAGGCGCAGCAGGCGAAGAATTGAAACGGTTATAGAGTTTTTGAAAAATGAAAGTTATATTC